>CAUYQV010071816.1:0-44661 GCA_963574575.1 Galagoides demidoff | reverse complement strand
AGGGATGAAGGGAGAGAGGGAGGGAGGGAGAGATGGGGGAGGGAGGGAGGGAGAGATGGGGGGAGAGAGGGAGGGAGGGAGAGATGGAGGGAGGGAGGGAGGGAGAGAGAGGTGGAGGGAGGGAGGGAGAGAGAGAGAGATGGACGGGGGGGGGGCTCTCTGATGTCTCTTTACGAGGACACTAATCCTATTGGACGGGGGACACACTCTTAAGTCCTCATTTCATCTTGATTCTATCCTAACAGCCTCATCTCCAAATATAGTTACATTTGGAGCCAGGGCTTCAACATATGGATTTGGGGAGAATACAGGCATTTAGTATAATAATACAAACATTCAACAAATAATTGTTGATAAAAGAATGAGTGAATGAGGGATGAATCAGAGAATGAGTGGATCAGCACAGGGTCATGCAACTCTGAAGGAGGAGGCCGAGGAGAGGGGCTGACGTAGGTTCATGGAGAAATCGAGAATCAAGTCTCACTTTGCCACTAACCATGTGAATGCAGGGGAGCTACTGATGGTGGTTGGTGCCTAATTTTTTATTTGACTCAGGGGTCAGTAATAACTGCCCCATGTCGTCAGTTGTTATATAACTAAAATTAAGTAAGGAAATATAGTAATGTTTTTAAAGACAAATTTTTAAAAGAGAATGACCAGCGATAACATTATAAGGAAGAGCCAACTTTCTGAATCGTATTTATGTAATTTTTTAGAAGTTGAATGTATTTCCCAAGTAAAGTACTTTGGAATGTCCTTTAACCTTGATGGTAGAAGAATAGGATGTTTTTAAAAACAGACCAAAGTCTATGGTCAGGTGAAACAATCTATAGATATGAGTGAGAAACATAATTTGTCTGACTTTCTTTCAAACCAGTGTTTGTTCCACAGAGAGAAACTAAAAATCACATCAGCTCTTTGCAGTCAGCGATTGCCACCTCCCAACACACGGGGCGCATTTCCAACCAAAGGATTTTTAAAGGCTTGGGGAGTGTTTTTCTCTAGGACCTGAAAATGAGTGATCGAAAGCTTTTCTTAGGTTGTGCACTTTTGGAGTTAGGATTGAGTGGAAAATCATTTTTTTAAGTTCTGTTGGTTCAAGATGAAGGTTTTCTCATGGTTCCCGTAGGTGATAACGTGGCGGCTGCAGGGCACAGCAGTGGGAGGGTTTCAGGACAGAGACTTTCCAGACTCCCGTCCTCCTCACGCCTCCCTGTGCTAACGGAATGGCTTGGATAAGGCTCCCTAATTCTGTGCCTCTCAGTTTATTTATACTTAACACTGGAATAATAATTGTGTATATCCAGTTAGGGTTGTTGTGAGCATAAAATGCAACAATGTCTGTTAAGTGCTTCGCAGGAGCTGGTAGAAGAACTCAGTAAATGTCAACAGTGGCAGCAGCAACAGGTGCATAAAATGCGGGCCTGGCACGAGGGCATTAGAAAGGCCAATTGTTACAGTCTGTGCATTGCGTTTTATAAGTGATTGTTCTTTTCCCATTTCTTGTCTCCTAGAAGTTCAGTTATCTCTGGGATGCTGTTGGAAAGGAAGCACCACTGTTTTCTAATTAACAATGAACACAGAGATTCAGGAGAGGCGTATGTGTCTTTGGAAGCCCCAAAGCAATTTGAGTGGTAGATTTTTTGATATCCTGAGACATGTCATTAGAAAAAGTGTGATGCTTTCTTCTTTAAAATTTTGTCATTTAATGGTCTTTTCTGCTTGTCTTTATTGTCACTGGCCAACATAACCCCTGGCAAGTGCTTGGAAGTCTGTTGACTGGGCAGCTGTTATGTACCAAGCTCTCCTGTGCTCTAAATTATTCTGATCACAAGTATGAGCTTGGCCTTTATTCTTCTGTGTGTGATTGTGTGCAGGTATGCTTAGTTACCATATTTAGCATATTTAAATGTAAACATTTACATATATTGAGATATGTTTACATATGTAACCATTTACACATTTACATATATTTACATATGCACATGCACCAAGCTCTCCCCTGCTCTAAATTATTCTGATCACAGGTATGAGCGTGGCCTTTATTCTTCTTCCCTCTCACACACGTATGTGTGAGTGTGTGCAGGTATGCTTATTTAGCATATTTAAATGTAAACATTTACATATATTAACATATGTTTACATATACAACCATTTACACATTTACATATATTTACATATGTGCATGCACCAAGCTCTCCCCTGCTCTAAATTATTCTGATCACAGGTATGAGCTTAACCTTTATTCTTCCCTCACACACACACGTGTGTGTGTGTGCAGGTATGCTTACTTCTTAGAGAGAAATTGTACATATAGACATGGAAAATAATGACATGAATGAATTTCCCCTTTGTTCTATTTAATAGATGGGGAAATATGGAAAGGGATTATACTGGAGTCAGAGTCTCACTGTCGCCCTGGGCACAGTGCTGTGGTGTCAAAGCGCACAGCAACCTCAAACTCTTGGGCTCAAGTGATCCTCCTGCCTCAGCTTCCCGAATAGCTGGGACTATAGGCACCTGCCATAATGTTCAGCTAGCTTTTTTTTTAAATTTCAGTAGAGATTTTTTATTTTTACTTTTCTTATTTTTATTTTGGTCAGGCTGGTCTCAAACTCCTGAGCTTAAGCAATCCACCAGCCTTGGCCTCCTAGAGTGCTGGGCTTACAGGTGTGAGCCACCACGCCTGGCCTCAGTGTCATGCTTTGACAATACATTATGTCCCAACAATGTAATTCTGAAATGTAATATTACAGTGAAGATGTACTTCCATATATCATTTACATATAAACTATTATTATATTTTTAAGTTTAATTTTGGGTTCTTCAGTGGCACCTAAAATACTGAAACATGCAATCACCATGTTAACTAAAACATGAATATTCATTAAAACAACAACAATATCACACAACAACAATATCACACTTTCAAGAGACCTAACAGCTATGGTCAAAGTCAGGAGGTTGAAAAATCACATAATGTTTGCTCAGTAATTGAGAAAAATGGGGCAATTTGAGTAGAGATTATGCACCAGATACTTATGTATGTTTTATTAAATTTTACTTTTACCTTTATTGAAATATAATTGGCACGTACAGACTATATATATTGAAGGGGTACGACGTGATGCTTTGATAGCCCAAATGTGTTGTGAAAGGGTTACTACCCCCGCGTTCATTAAGTGCCCTTCACCTCACGTCGTTACCATTTGTGTTAGTGAAGATCCCTCCTCGGCACAGTTCAAGCACACGGTAGGTTATTATCAATTACAGACACAGTGCTGTGGAGATCACGAGCATTTACTCAATACAACTGCACATTGCATGTGGACCAACACCTACCTATCTCCTTTACACCTGGCCTCGAGACCACCCGTCTCCTCTCTGCCTCTGTGAGTTTGCTTTTTAGATTCTGCATATTAGCGGGACCAAGGCACGGTCCTGGCTTGTTTCACTTAGCATATGTTGTTCATTTTCATACATGTTCTTGCAAATGGAAAGATTTCCCTTTTTTTTTTTTTAAAGGCTGAATAGTATTCCATGGCATGTTCAGCCGTGGATGGACACTTCGGTTGCTTCCACATTTGGGCGGTTGTGAATGGTGCTGCAGTGGACGTGGAGGGCAGTTATCTCTTTGAGATGGTAGTTTTATTTACTTTGGATATATCCTAGAAGTGGGTCAGGGGATCATAAGGCAGATGTATTTTTAATGTACTGAGGACACTCCATGCCTTTTTCCATAATGGATGTACCAGTTTATAGCCAACAGTGTATGAAGATTCTCTTTTCTCTGTATCCTTATTGACACTTGTGACTTTTGGACTTTTTGAGAACAGTCATCCAAACAGGTGTGAGGAAACCTGTCTCTGTGGCTTTTTGGTCTGCCCGGCTGTGCTGCTCTGTGACACTGAGCACCTTCTCACACATGTGCTGGCCGTTGTGTGTCTTTTCTGGGAAAATATCTGTCCAGGTCCTTTGCCCATTTTAAAATTGGGTTGTTTTTCTTGTTTGTTTTTTTATTTTTGCTTTTGCTATTGAGTTGCGTATTTTGGAAATTAACCCCTTTTTACATGTATAGTTCGCCAATATTTTCTCCTATTTTGTAGATTGCCTTTTCTTTTGTGGATGGTCACCTTTATTGAGCTGAAGTTTTTAGTTCAATATAGTCTCACTTATTTATATTTTGCTATTTTTGCCCATGCTTTTGGTGTCACATAAAAAAAAAAATCATTGTCAAGACCAAGGTCATGGTCCTTTTCTCTTATGTTTTCATCTAGAAGTTTTATGATTTCAAGTCTAACAACTAAATATTTTAATCCATTTTGAGTTGATTTTTTTGGTATGGTGTAAGATAAGTGTTCACTATCATTTTTTTGCATTCATATTTTCAGTTTTCCTGACGGCATTTGTTGGCCTCTTCTTTCCTCATTGCATATTCTTGCCGCCTTTTGCTGAAGATTAGTTGATGGCACATGTGGGTTATTCAGTCTCTGTTCTCTTGGTCTGTGTGTCTGGTTTTGTGCCAGTTGCACCAGATGTCTTTCTGTCTTTGAATGATAATATTTCTTCCCTGTCTCTTTAGATCTGGCTGGGCAAAAAAGAAAAAAAAAAAGAATTTTGACTTATTTGGCATTGATATCAGAAATAAGTTTATTTTGTTAATGAGAAAGCAGGTACGCTTAACAAGTTGCATGACCTCAGAGGCAGATAACTCAGAAGTGAAGACCTTTGTCTTAGTAACTTTCAAATGAGTTACTTCCAAAAGAGGAGGAAGATTACCAATATTAAAAAGGTTATATTTCGTGGGAAGTTAAGAAAGAGAAAAATTTCATGTAATAGTAAATGCAAATTGCTACAAAAACCTAAATTTTAAAATGGTTGTTGAATTCTTACAATGTCATTTTAAAGATAGTAGATAAGTTTGGACATTCAGGGTTGCTTTGTGCAGAATCAGAAACTAAGAAAATGCCAAGAGAAGGGAGGGTTAGCTTGAGGGACCCTGGATTGACTATCACCCAGGCCAAGCAAGTGTTATAGATTCTCTCAGAATATAGTGAAATCCGGAAAAGGAGATGCAGTCTATTTTATCTACACTATTTTATTTTTATTTCAAATGAATATGAGGGTACAATTTTATAGTACCATTTAGGATTCATTGAGGGTACAAAGAATTAGGTTATACTGATTGCGTTTGTTAGGTACATTCCCCCTTTACTTGGGTCCCGCCCCCAAGAGGTATGTCACACACCGTGACCCCAGCCTCCCCCCTCCTCCCCCTCCCAGCTCCTTCATCCCCCTATCCCACCATGTATTAGACCATCTATGGTCCTCATATTAGAATTGAGTACACAGGATTCTTGCTTCTCCATTCTTGGGATGTTTTACTAAGAAGAATGAGTTCCACCTCCATCCAGGTTAATATAAAAGATGTAAAGTCTCCATCTCTTTTAGTGGTTGAATAGTATTCCATGGTACATGTACCACAGCTTGTTAATCTATTCCTGGGTTGGTGGGCATTTAGGCTGTTTCCACATCTTGCTGATTGTGAAATGAGCTGTGATAAACAGCCTAGTGCAAATGTCCTTGTTATGATAAAATGATTTTTTTGTTTGTTTGTTTTGGGTAGATGCCCAGTAATGGGATTGCAGGATCAAATGTTAGGTCTAGCTTGAGTTCTTTGAGGGTTCTCCATATTTCCTTCCAAAAAAGTTGCATTAGTTTGCAGTCCCACCAGCAGTGTAAAAGTGTTCCCTTTTCTCCACATCCACGCCAGCATCTGCAGCTTTGAGACTGTGATGTGGGCCATTCTCACTGGGGTTAGGTGATATCTCAGGGTGGCTTTTGATTTGCATTTTTCTGGTAATTAAGGATGATGAGCATTTTCATATGTTTGTTAGCCATTCATCTGTCTTCTTTAGAGAAGGTTCTATTCATGTCTCTTGCCCAATAATACATGGAATTGTTGTCTCTATTTTTGTTGATTAATTTGAGTTGTCTGTAGATCCTAGTTATCAAGCTTTTGTCAGATTCATAATATGCAAATATCTTTTCCCATTATGTAGGTTGTCTATTTGCTTCGGTTGTTGTCTCCTTGGCTGTACAGATGCCATTCAGTTTAATTAAGTCCCATTCGTTTATTTTTGTTGTTGCGATTGCCACTAAAGTCGTCTTCATAAAATCTTTCTCCAGCCAGTATCTTCAAGTGTTTTCTCCATACTTTCTTTTGATTATTTTTATTGTTTGATGCCTTATATTTAACTCTTTTATATATTTTGAATCAATTTTTGTGAGTAAAGTGGAAGTCCAGTTTCAGTCTTTTACATGTGGTTACCTGGTTCTCCTAGCACTGTTTATTGAATAGTGTGTCTTTTCCCCAGTGTATGTTCTTATTTGGTTTATTGAAGATCAGGTGGTATAAAAATAGAGATTTAGACATTTGGAACCCAAATATTCTGACTTCCAAGGTAAAGTTCCAGTTGTAAAAGAGCCCCTCACCTGGGGCACGCTGAGCACCCTCACGTTGTGTGCATTAGGTGAGATCCCATATTTTGTGCCCCCAGAATGCATAATAGAAACTAAATTTTTGGTTGTTGAAGGAAGATAGTAGTTTATCCTCCGGAAACTATCTCTATTTTTGACCTGGGGCTCTTTGACCAGAACTCCCTTTGCCTCCCCACACCTGCTCTGCTGGCTCCATGGGCCGCTCACCTTGCTCTTTCTTCCACACAAGCTTTTGGTGGAGTCCAGTGCGTCTGCCCCTCAGACTGCTGTCTTCACAGCTGTAGGACTTCCTGAGCTGATGGTGTGGGCAGCTCTGATATCAAAATTTTAATACATTCCCCAAGTACCAGGAGTTTTCTCTTGTACCCTACCTTGGCGAAAAACTAGAGTCTGAATGTGAGTAGATCATGTTTCAGAGGAATGTTGAGTGATTCTCTTCCAGTTAGGAAACCTCATATATATATGTGTGTGTGTGGGTGTGTGTGCATATATATATTTTTTGTTTGTTCATTTACCACAAAATGGGCCAAACTGAGTTTCTTTCTTATGTTATAACCCCTATACTTGTATTATTATTCCTTCCCTATTTAGATACTAAGTCAATACAAAATATTCAGGGAAAGATTCTGTTTTAATGGTTTTGAAAATTGGCTCTAAGGATTTGGTCATTTTGGTCATTTGGCGGTAGAGGTTCTTCACTATTCTAGAACATATAATGGAAACTGCTGCCTCAGAATATTCTGTTCTCTTGTTGGAATTTGAGAAGTGGGGGTACTAGGAAGTGACTGATTCCAGCGTGTTGGGAGTTAGAGAGGGGTGAAGTTGTCTCTTCCCTAGTTAGCAAATAAAAACAAACCATGGGAAGAGAATGTGTTGCAGTAATAAGCAGGTGGTGTGAAGACGTTATGAGATTGGGGGCATTACACACTATTTCATTTGATTGATAAATAACAATTTGTATTATTGTAGTGTCTCAGCATCTTAAAGTTTATTCACACTGATAGAATCCTATGGTAATTTTGATAAATTACTCCTCTATATACCAGTCTCTTTGAGATAATGATTTTGAAAAATAGGATCTCAGCTATAGGAAAATTCAGAAAATAAATACTACCTTCATGTTTACCTTAGAACCTCTTTTGGCTTTTCAGGATGTAACCAAAACAGAAGATGGGTAAAATATCGTATGCTGTTTAAGATTATTTTCCACATTTTAATTAGTGGAATTGTGAAGCTGAAACAATCATGAAGACAAGAGCTGGTTACCTACCCTTGTGACAAAAAATAAAACAAAGAGATGCGTGTGTGTAGCAAATAAACACCAACAGTCTTCAGGCTGATGTTGGTGTAACAAGATGTTCGTTCAGGGCAGGAAACCCGAGTGCCTTTGGTTAGAAAGCGGTTTTTGCTTGAACCGACTGAAGGTCAAGTGAAGAGCTCACAGAAACGGCTCCCTCACGGGGGAGGCCACACCCTAGCGTGAGTGAGGCAGAGAGCTCAGAGGGATCTTCTCAGAGGGAAATTCATGCCCAGGAACAAGACAAACAGGTCTGAGAACAATCAAAAGTTAATTCTCGTATCGCTGGTCATGCTGCCCACTCCCAACACTCTCCTTACAGATCCAGACACCATCACGCCATCACACTTTCCTCCCACCAGCTTGGACTTTTATTCCACCACTTACGTGGTGCTGAAGACACAGAGAAGTATTTCTTTGTGCTCTTGGTCTAGTGGTGGGAAGTGGCTGTAGAGTGTCATCTGATACAGAAGCGACGTGTCCAGAGCCCACTCCTCACCCGCCACCTCCGGCATAGATGCAGCTGCTTCTTCCTTTCATAAATCGACCATTCTGGAGTCTACTGTGGCACACTTGGTGTCTGATGCTTTCTTTAGGGAATCCATGTCATAAATCTGGATTCTCTCTGGTTCTATCTGGGCAGTAACTACAAAAATTTATTTTTTAAAAATTCAATCACCCCACCCCCCATAAAAAGCCAATTCAACTATTTTCCAGAAACGTGGCCAAGACATTGCATTTATGATGTTATGCTAAATCCAGACCCACTACCCTACATTTACATAACCCTGTCATGTGCTGTCTCACCCTCCAGCACCTCACACATCCAGCAGGTGCTACTTTCAAAGCTCCAAACTCTCTTAGTCACTCTCCTTAAATCCCGGACTCTGCCTTCCCAGTTTTCTTAATCGTGTAGATAAACTCATCCAATATTGCCTTTATCCATTTTCTGAGTCACCCAGCACCTAGATTTGGCCAATAAACAAGGACCAAGCAGTTGATTCAGGAAGATTCTTTCCTCCTTGGGGACAGGGTGGACAGAGGATGGTGATCACAGATACCTTCGCCCTGAATCTCTTACTTCTGCCCCACCTACACTTAGGTTTTTCCTTATTCATAGGTGATGTGTGTACATTTATTTTCTCTGGCTATTGGCCAGTCAGCTCATATCACAGACCCATGGGTGGTGGACACCTTGGTGCCGCCTATCAACGGGCTGTCCGTTCTTTTCCTCTGGCCCTGCCACTGACCTCCCAGGCTCCCCAGGTGTGTGGGGCAGGCATGGAAACCTCAACCTGGTTGGCAGCCACAGGTGTGCATGATTTGTTTTCTCTCTTTTCATTGTTTAGATTCTTGTGGTAGGAATCCAGCAGGTGTGTGATGCCAGCAGAGAGCCTCCGCCCTGGCACCGAGGCAGCTGCCCTCAAAAAAAGGTGTTTCTTGTTGGTCTCGCAACACTACCAGCCTGAATCCCTGTTTTCTTGGAAACCTCACCCAAGGGCGAGACTGCCTCAGCAGCGTGTTTGGATAAGGTTGAGTGTGAAGCATCGTTTCAGATGCCTATTAAGCCTGCCTTTGTGAGCCCCGGCTGCAGGTAGCAGCAGGTTACCTGGCTCTGCCTTCCTGGGTTTTCTTTCTTGAGCTGGTCTCATTGCAATTATAGAAATGTAGGAAATCCTGGACCTCATGTCCAAAAGGACATAATGCACCCTGGAATGCTGTTGCTGATACACAAATTTCTGCTCGCTGGATTGAGACTAAACACTGGAACAGAGATGGAGAGGGCTCCCGTGTAGGGCTCTCCTCCTCCCTGAAATCCTCCACAGAGATGGAGAGGGCTCCCGTGCAGAGCTGTCCACCTCCCTGAAATCCCCTGCAGAGATGGAGAGGGCTCCTGTGGACTCCCGTGCAGAGCTGTCCACCTGCCTGAAATTCCCCGGGGAGTCACTCACCCTGAGACCCTGGCAGTTCTGTGCAGGGCAAGGTAGACCGGGAAGCCACTCCAGACTCATCTGTCCTCAGTGCAGGGTGGGGAGATGAGCTGCACTGACACTGTTTGAGGGAACCGGATTGCGAGAGGAGGGGGGTTGTGGCCGTCAACCTTGCCCTGCCCTTTCCCTCCCCTACCCCACTAAGCACTATGCTCTGCCAGGGGTGATAGCTAAGACAGGGACATACAGACCTTAGGTCACTCCAGTTTCTTTCGTCACTTTTTCTCTTGAAAGTCAAACTCAGGGTTTATTTGATGTTGCTTTTACTTGCATATGTGGGAGTTTTGGGGGCAGGGAGGCTGCCCCCTGACCTGCCGGGGCTCTGCCCCTCTCTGAGGACAGGCTCGGTGCGTCAGGGATGAATACAAAGTGGAAACACAGGAGCTCAATGCACTTTGGGGTCTAACAGCAAACGTAATTGCAAATTCCCTTAGGTAATACAAACGCACCACAATGCCAGGGTGACACCGTCAGGGGAGTGTCTGTCTCAAAGGGCAGCAGATGGGGCATGTAAATCACAGGGGGGAGGGTGTCGCACACGTCGGGCAGTCAGTTGGCCTTCCTGCTACATCCTAACCTCCTCGTGAAGATTCTGACTTTACAAGCATTTTGTCTAGATGCATTAGCTAAAGAGAATCCAGTGTAATAGTCCAGAGAAGTAAAGACAAAACTTCCTAGGAACCATTCAAATCAGTTTAGCAGCTGCAATCATTTTGCAAAGGTATTTTAATTGTTCATCTTTGCCTACTGCTGATGTGGTATATTATTACTTTTAATTATAGCATCTCTTGAGAGTCTAGTTCTCGAGTAACCAAAGAATAAGATAAAAACCATCACATTTAGCCTCAGGATCGAGAAGGGTCAGTCCTACGAGTCCAGCAATTGTTTAGAGCTTACTTTATATCTGAGTCATCACCCCCCTCAGAAGACAAAGATGGGTAAAAATAGCCCTGCTGCCTGACGGATGATACTCAGAAAGAAAAAGAATTATCATTGTGTTTAATAAGAGAACTGACAAGCAATCATAATTCTTTCCATTAAGTAAATATGTTAGAAAAATTTATTATGGAATGACACGTTATGCACACCAGGAATCAAAGATGACATCCTTGCATTAAATACGATAGACGCCATTAAGGAAAACAGTCAATATGTCACCAAGGCATGGCCTGTAAAAATTAAATTGATTTGGTAAATGTAAGTAAGATAGATCTGTTTGCTTTCATCATCAATTTCGAGTGGGTGAACAGGTGATGTCACCGACCTGGGAGCGATAAAGATGTGGGACCATCTGGGAAAGCAGGTGATGGATGGGCAGCAGCTTTTGGATGGTGACAGTGCGCTGGTACTTTGTCACTTGGGATGCAGTGCTTAATAACTTTTCAATACCATCATAATAAATTTCGCTGCCTTATTAATATAGAAATGGTGAGTTATTACCGTGATGGAGAGTGTAAATAACGGGGGATGCAGCCGTCCAAACCTGATTGTTTGGGCCTGTTCCTTTAAGGGACACAGTTGACTTGTGATAATCAACCCGTGTCTATACCAGTAGAGTTTATTGCACTTGTCAAAAGAAAAAGTAGTATTATTCAAAATTATATGAAGTCGTAATAAACAAGTTTAATATATTATCAGACTTTTCCTGTAAGTTTCCAAACACGAGGCGGTAAATCATTTTTAATAATGTCTTTTCATGTAGAATAATGTCCTTATGCGGTAGTAATGTCTTTTCTTAACTATTAACAAAACAGTTGACTTCTTTGTATGTGTTTTAAAGGGTATTTTTATTTGTACTTTTCAATCATTGGAACTCAGTGGAATGAAATCCTTTTGCAAATAAAGAGCTGAGGCAGGAGCCTTAGAACATTTCATTAACAAGCTCGAAATTTGCTGAGCACAGGCCATGTCACACGTTGCCATTTTAATTGAACAGATGTACTCAAGAGTAAACCACAGCAAACGAAGTACAGACAAAATTACAAACACGTGTCCCCAAGAAGCAGGCAGGAAGGAGCCTGTGATGAGCATCTGTGGGTATTTTATGAAGCCAAAGACCGCCACTTCATAAGTTTGTCACTGATGTCTCCAGTTTAATGAGGAGAAACAAGATATGTAGATAGGTGTAAGCTGAAGATGAATTACCAGATCAATCACTTAGCACCATTCAGAGCGTCCGCCATTGTTCGGTGAGAAAATACCGGGATCTGGGGACGCTGTTCTCATTTACATGCGGCCTTCAGTCTGCGGTGGAATATGGAAAACTTCCTCTTTCATGGTGCTGCTCTTTGCACCGGTTCTCCGCCAGGCTGACTTTTAATTCTGACATTGTCTAGCAGGCTGCAGTCTGCCAGCCCCCAAATGGAATGCCTCTCCACCATTTCTATTACTGCTGAAAAGAAAGCCAGCAGTCTATTAACAGGCAATAAAGTTCAGGAAGCCCAGGACTCATTTCTTGGGTCAGAGGTGAAAATTGCATACTAAATGAAACAAAGGTGTGCCTTGATCGCTCACGGAGCAGCCCAGAAAGAGCACACGTGTTGTGAGCCAGAAGTCTCCCACTTAAAGGGAAAGGAGGAAGGGCAATAATGTTGGCCGAAGGAGTTAAGTACTCAGTGGAGAGAAATTATATCAATCTGACAAATACAGCCTTCACAGAAGATAAAGCCTCTAATGACCTTAAATGCATAGATTTATCATTTAATTCAACAAGCCCACTCCCTTGGGCTTTTGACCAACTACATTTCCCCTGAAGTTTAGAAATTTTTTACTAGCCCAGAGAATAATGGCCATTTGTCAGAGGGTTTCAAAGCCAAACACAGTTGGAAGCAAAGGACAAGAGGGAAAAAATGGCTAATCGAGTCTTTCCAGCTCAGGGAATATTAATATGAGGTTCTGCTGACGCGTGAGCCGGGCCGCTCCCGGCTGAGCGGGAGGTGACGTGCAGCCTGGTGAAGAAATGGGGAAATTTTAATCGAAGCGATTTTCATCTGATTTCATTAACTTCCGAATATGTCGTCAGCGTACACACCACATTAATTTGCAGAGAAACAGGAACGCTGACCAGTTATGAAACGTGCTAGTTAAATGTAGAAAAATCAAAAGGATCCCGCTGAACTGGAAGGAGACGGTCTAGCGTCTCACCAGGTAGCGTGTGTGAGGCAGGAAGGCTGAGGATAAAGGGCCCTTGTGCGCCGGGCTTTCCTGGCTGCCATTCTTGCTCTCCACTTGATGGAGTGTATTCTGGATGTACATGAGGGACTGTGACTCTTGTGTCTCTCTTTGTGAGACTGTCCGTGCCTTTGTTCCCGCTGTCACTCAGTTGCTCTTTCTCTGGGACAGCCCTGTTGGTGGCTGTAGTATCTACTTGCAAATAGATTTCTGTGAAACCATATTATCCTTCGGGCCTCTCCTCCGGCGCCCACCCCCTTCCCTCAACAATCTGGCCATTCATGCGGTGTGGCTCACTTCTCTGCCATGTGCCCAGCGGCCTGTGTCTCAGGGAGGCTGGGCAAGGCCGTGGGACGGGGTGCACTGGGCTGGGTGCCAGCAGCCTTGCCCCAAGTCAGACCTGGGACTTTGGGAAAGTCATTTGACTTTCTGAAACCCCAACTAAGATCTGTTCTAGCCATGACTTTCTGAGTCTTCAAATTCTGTCTTATACCCGCCCTTTACCTCTTTTCATCCTTGTTGGCGTCATGGCTTTAGAGGTTTTATCTGTATCTTTGCACCCTGGGAAGGATACAGGTTAACTTTAACTGCAGTGGAAAAATAGATCCTCACTTTATAGTCTTTCTTGTATTAAACGAGCATGCGTCTTATAAACCTGAAACCACAGCACCTCCCCCCTGTGCATCTCTTTTTCAGGTTTTGTATTTTAGGGGAGAAGGGAGCTTCAGACCAAAACTTGGAGAAGAAAGTGATTGAGAGGGAGGTACATCTCTGTTCCCAGCTGTCTTGGCGAAGATGCAAATGTGAATCTCGCTCTTCCCTGGGTCTGACTTAGTTGGGACTCTGTATTGCATTTGGTCCTTTCAAACATGATACGAGGGGCTTTTCCCAAGGACATCAAAGAGGTGGCATCCCGCGGGGGCTGAGAGCAGGGTCCAGAGACACACGTCTGTGTTCAAGTTCTCTGCCACTGCCTGGTGGTGGGCTCTGATGCAAGCAGCCAGCCATTTTGCCTCAATTTCCCCATCTATAAAACAGTAGCAGCACTAGACTCTGTCTCTTAGGATTTTTGTGAATATTACTTTTTGTCTTGGCCCCAGTACTGCTGTGTCTCGAAAACACTGCCTCCTCAGGCTTCAGCCAGAGAGTAATGGGACTGGCTTTCCTGGAAGGAGAGACGTGAGCTGTGTGTAGACCTGTGTGCCTTCATCATGCTGCTCATGCATCTCTGGGAAGGACTCTGGTGCTCTTTCTGAATAACCTGAGAACAGACACATCCATGACATCAAGTGTCTTCCGAAGGCACTGGTGTCCAATCTTAAAGGAAGAAGGTATGCTCTGACCTTAACATGACGTTGGCCTTGGTTCATGTGGAATGACAGCCCTGGCCATCTTGAACTTGGTTCCTTCCTGGGCTCGCTCCATCAATGGCCTGTGACATGAGCATGTTTCTGAGTCACCGTAACTCAGTATATTGTGGGAAAGTGTTTCAGAAGAGGGGCAACACATCTCCTAATCTTCTGCACATCATCATTTGTTTATTCTTAAATTTTTCTTAAATTGTGGTATCTGGTAGGTCAGTGGGTCTTGAGACTCTCTAGGCAGAAATTTGGGGATTCATAGAATCAGACTCTGGAGGAAATCCATGTTTTCTCACATGTAAAACTTCACTGTTCAGCTTCACCTTCAAAGGTTTTGGACATAAGAAATATCAAAAGTTGTGTTGTTTTTGTCTTACAAAGAAAGTCCACGATACAGGCTGGTAGACACAGTGAAGGGAGCACTCCAGTTGGCAGGATGGGGCGCTGAAAGGGTTGAGGATATACGGCTGAAAGTAAAAGTAATCTGCAGTTGAGTTTCCTGAGTGTAGTAGAAGGTGTCTGAAGGAGGAATTTGAAGAGGGAGGCCAGTTACAGGGGCCCCTCTTCACGGGAATATGGCTGCCTTCTCCCTTTGGTTATTCTAACATTAAAATTGAATGCTGACATATTCCGACATCTATAGCATGAAGGAAGCACAAGACTCCCACGTGCTGTGATTTTTTTTTTTTTTTTTTTTTTTACAGTTTTTGGCCAGGGTCAGGTTTGAACCTGCCACCTCTGGTATATGGAGCTGGCGCCCTACTCCTTTGAGCCACAGGCACCTCCCCCTGCTGTCATTCTTGCTTACACAGACTCTGCCATATGCTACCATCTCTCTTCATGTGGGGACCTTCCTTGAGAACAGTATAGATTTAATAATACACTTAATTTGAACTTTTAATAAGTAGTTAGAGCTTTATTTTTTAAAAAACTCAGAAAAGGAATCAATCTTGAGAAAACCAAATGTGAATATGATTTTAACAAGAGAATTTTCACTTTCCTTATACTTTCCAAGGCATGGAAATTCTCCTTAGGAGATATCAATTCTGTAAGAATGTTGCCAGCAACATAAAGTTTGAAGAACAATTGGTTTTGACTGTAGATGAGCAGGGTTACGACACATGGAAGGTGCCTGATGAAAGCCCGATGTGCCGTGGTTTGAATCGCAGAACTCCAGATGGACCCCTGATCTCTGAGTGATCTGGAACATTATGAAGATGTCATGGGGAGGAGGTTCCTGATGCACCTGGAGAAGTTGACCTGAAAGTGGGCATTGGAAGTTTGATTTCTTGCAGCCAGAACTATCGATGAAGAAATAGATCTCCAATCAGCTTTAGCTTCTGCTCCACAAGCCTCCCATGAACTCACTGAGGGTTGAATGTACAGTGGTAAAGTGCATTGAAGAATCTTGATTCCCACGTATCAGAATCCGGCCGTGCACCTCAGCACACTGATCCCCACTTGCCATCCTCAGAGAGAAGAAAGTCGTATCACCTACGAAACAGGATGAAAGGTGCCGAAATTAAGTAAAGTGCCGGTTAAAGTATTAGCACTTTAAATCATGAAAGGTAGAACCGTGATGGCACGTGTGCTATGGACACAGTGAATGTGACCATTTGTTGCTAAATTCCAATAGACTAGACTTAGTGTGGATGAGCTGGGGCTGGAGGACTAGCTTCAGTTGAGAAAAAAAGAGATGAAAAAGGGGCAGTGCCTGTGGCTCAAAGGGGTAGGACGCCGGCCCCATATACTGGAGGTGGCAGGTTCAAATCCAGCCCTGGCCAAAAGCTGAAAAAAAAAAAAGAGAGAGAGACAGATAAAAAAGAAGCACTAATTGTCATGGTGGAACGTTAGAATTCGTTCCCCACGCTGGTAGGGATTAAAAATGCAGCTGAATCCAGGAGGTGTTTCCACCAAGACTGGGAGTGTGGCTTTGTTGGTCTCTCCTTTTGAAAGCCACTTACATTTTTGTCCCTATGATGATAACTTTTGTGAGTTATTCCTTTATCCTGGAAAACTTTATATTTACCCTTTCATGCACTGAATATGTAGTACCTGTTCATTCTAGTATAGACCCCGAATTTCTCCTTTCTCTGAGGCCCTGAGCTTAGGAGTTTAGACAGGACAGACAGATTGCCCTTGGTCAGCCCTCAGCTTAGGAGTTTAGACAGGACAGAGAGATTGCCCTTGGTCAGCCCTCAGCTTAGGAGTTTAGAAAGGACAGAGAGATTACCTTTGGTCAGCCCTCTTCTCATTGACAAAACCTTTCCACTCTCTTGGTCTTTTGTTCTATAAAAAGAAAAGGTGGCTTTCTGTGGCTGTCAACAATGCATACCCTCCTGGCTGTAATAAGCTAGCTCTCAATAAGGTGTATGGAACACGGCCACTCACAGTCATATTACAAAAATGTCAGAAGAAAATTATGTGGTAATGAAAACTGGTCTATCCAAGTTTTTAAAAACCAGTGACCCTGTATTTACAGAAAGAATGGAAACCTCTATTTAATAGAAGTCCTTTGGTCACTGATGTGTCAGAAACCCTGCCCTTATTCTGAAGTTCCGTTGTGTTAGTGCTGAAATGTAAAAATAATAAACAGCTGACATTTTAGGCGCAGACTAAACACCAAGCAAACGACATGACATCAAAGCTCTTGGGGGAGTCACAAGGCAACAGAAGGCCGAAAAAAGGACAGTGAGAGCCGGCCGCAGAGTCCCTGTCTGTGGTGCTGGGTTGGTCGCTGGAGGCGCGTTCACCCAGTTCTGACGCTCGGTTTTGTTTGCATGGAAACTTGTTTTTCGGTCTGGATCCACACAAAGCATGGATGAGGCGCAGAGGATAACCTAGGGGTCCAAAATCAATTGTGTTTTTGTTTATGATTGATTAGCATATTAACTTCACAGCTGCCCACCGCGGGGCGGCTGTGCGTCCCTGACAGGCGCCCAGAGACGGTCGCAGGGAACAGTGACGGCTGGCCCTTCCTGGCCTCTTCCCTCCCCTTCCTTCTCTTTCACTTTCCATCTTTCTTTTCTCTAGTTTTCTTTTTATTTATCTTTTCTTGTCCTTAGGCAAATGTCAACATATCTTTCTCAAATAGCTTTGGTTAGATCACTTGAGACTATAATATGTGTCACCTTTGTTCAGAGCACAGGCTCCCAGGATTCCACCACCTGAGGCCCAGTCAGCCGTTCCAGGGTGCAGGTGGGATGCACACCTGTAGCCAGCCACTTACAGGGCGTTTGTCTGTACCTGAAATTATCTTCAGGTGTTGAGCATGTGCTTAAGATGATGGGGACGAGGTAGTCGAGGTCTAGATGAGAATTTGCCTCTTGATTTAATATTATTCTCTCTCTCTCTGGAGAACAGACACACGTAAGTTTTAACTTCACGTCCTCAACAGCTTTGATTCTTTTATGTGGTTTACTCAAGTATTCTCTCTGGCTCCGAGGATCCCTTTATCCTGGGCCTTTATGGAGCAAAATGCCGTAAAGTTTTCTTGTTTTGAGGACAAAACTGCTCATAAAATCTGTGATGTGTAGCATTTTAATGAATGTTAGCCACATTTTAAAGCTATTGTTATGTAGCTGCTAGTGTTCCCAGGATCCCTAATCAAGATAAAAAGTACCCAAACTATTTAATGATTACTAGTGCACATTGGTAAGCTTCTTCCCAAGCTTTCACGAAAGCTTATTAACCGTATGTCATGTACTAGGGCATAAAAAATAGAAACAGAAATTTGGCAACCAGGACCCCAATGCTCTGTTGACATCAAATTTGGCAGATTTTGAAAATTCTGTGATCATTTTTCTTCTTGTGTGACACTACCCTTGTTCACTCTTCAAAAACATTTGCCTGAGCATGGGGAATTATAGATAATTTGATGCAACAGGTTTAAGTTACCATTTTCATAGTGAAAAGAATAGCTTAGCATGGTCCCGATTCTCCTTGGTTCCCCCCCATTCTCAGAAGAAGCAGAGGTATTCACATTTCTTTGTCTAACAGTTTTATAATGTCTTAAGAGATTAACGGTGAGCATGAATGAGGGCCTGCGGATTAGACAACAAAAAGCCTGCGACGTCCACTACCTTGCTTCGATTTCACATTTTCCAGCATTGGGGAGAGAGTGTAGAAACTAAGAAAAGATAATAAGTACCAGAGTCTCAAAAGTGTTTAGTGATTCAAAAAATTCAGATGACATGTCAGGGCTGACAGCCTGATGGGGCCGTCGTGGCAGGGCCCACTTTCTTGTCGGCTGCCCGACTCTTGTACTGAGTGAATGCAGATGTTATCGTGGTCCCCCAGACGGACAGTCAGTGAAATGTGACAAGCTGTCAGCAGAGTTACACTACGTTGATTTTGTTAAAATATCCACAAGCTTTCTAGTTTCTCTTTATATAAGAAACTCTTATTTTAGTCAAGAGACTGGAAGCTGCTGGGGAGATCACTCGTGCTTTTATCCTCCTTAGAATCCCTTGGGGTGTTTTCCTCTGGGGAAATTACATTTAGCAAATTGAATAGTAATGTGCCCCAAGTATAGAATCCCAAAGTATTAAGCAGTGATTTCTTTCTTTTAAATTGTTGTGTAATTTTTGCTCAACTCATACTGTGCCTCCACACTTTGGCAAAGGGTGTTTTAAGAGTGAATTTTCTTCATTTAAATTAGATGATGAGAGGTTAGGACCCTGAAGTGCCACTTTAGATAAAAACCTTTCCTGAAAGAAGTGTAGGCTTAGAGAATGAAAACGCTGAGTTTAGAGTGATCAGAAACTCAGACCTTTGCTTCCACGCTGTACTCTGAGGCACTAAAAATCATCACTGGCAAATGAAAAATCTCCCCCAAAAACTTGCCATCAGTTCATGACAATCAATTGTGGTTTTCATGTATAGTTTAAAAATTTAGATTTATTTGTAAAATCAGGGCATGAAAATACTAAAGAGGAAATTCTGGAGACTCTTCAATGCTGTCACATCTTTCCGTCTGGAAGTTAGGGCTGCTTATTAAGTGGTCACTTTTTGACATCAATCTCAGATTCTCTTTAACTCGGGAGTTCAGAAGTCACAATAAGCAAACCAATAATTAACTGAGCAAAATTAAATAAAGAACATACGTTTGGGAACTGTAGTCTTAACTGTGTTGCTTTTAATGATTTGAGTGCTGTTTTTTTTTTAAACCAAAGAAGACATCAGTGATGGCATTTGGGTTTAATATGCCCCTTTATTTTTAGCCTCTGGGTGCAATAACTGTTGCTTTTTACCCCCATGTCAAGTGCCCCTGTTGTCTATAATTTAATTTCAAACAATAAATTGTTTCGTAGAAGGCTCCTTTGCAATCTTAGTTTCCACAAATTAACCTCTGTTTATACATTCACTTTTCAAAACCAAAGGTGGAAGGAACACATGAGCCTGGCTTGTTTTCGTCCCATTTATATTGTCACCGAGGACATTAACATACAATGAGAAACTGGTCTGTAATTTTGAAAAATGGAAAGTCAAGACATTTTGAAGATAGCATCTAGCCCAGTGTTTTTGTGAAACGCAGAACTAAACATTCAAACGAAATTATGCATATGGAGGAAATGATTTAGAATATGTTGCTCTGTTAATCGCACTCATGCTGAAGTTTTAAATTTCATCTGTCTGCTCAGATCTATTGTGAGCCATTAAGTGGCTTCCTTTTTCCCCGACAAATTGAATGCTGCGCCTGCAAGGAGCTCTTTTGTTCTTTTAATTCAGTCAGCATGGAAATGATTTTCTCATTTCAGGCCCTTTTCTGTCCTCTCTTCATTGTGTCAATAAAATAGAGCTGTGCAGAGCTGCTCTAATCAGCTTAGAGCGCTAATTCACTGCGCCGGGATGCTATCTGTGTTTGGCTACAGGTGGGCACTCTGAGGGGTCAGTCTCCAGGGGAGTGTAATTGTGTGTCTCCTGGGGCTTGTTTGCAGAATGACCCAGAGCTGAAGCCCCAGCGCAGGAAGGGGGGGCGGCTGAACAAACACTTGCCCACGCAGACATACACAGCTGTACGCTCGTGGCGGCCACTCACGGGCCCAGCATTCCGAGGCTCTAGGGACGTTCCTTTCATTTTGCCCACTCCCAGTCTTCCGTGATTAGCTGTAAAACACGGATTCTTTTAGATTTTGCACACACTCCCGTAGGGCACCAGCTATTTGGTATTTCCAAGATACAAGTTAAAAGTTGGACTAGGATTTAACATATGGGCAGTATGACCAAACTAAACTAAAAAAGAGAAACAGGAACCACCAATTTTGGAAAATATATTTGTTGTGTCCTATGAAAGCAGAAATATTGTGAACTAGTAAATTAAGCTTTATGGGCAATGAGGAATTTCTGGAAACTTTGGAAGAGAAATAATGATTAGCTGCCTGGAATAAGGGGAAACTGCAAGGCCGTAGGGTTTGGGGAGCAGCACGTCCTTGGGTAGTCTGCTGCAACGGCAGGTCTTTCCAGAGTTGTTATCAGCAAGACCTTCAGAAACACCTTGTGAGCGTGAACTTATTTTCCGAGTTTGGCGTTTTTGGTGTTAGGGTTAAAAATACCATAACATCTTTTAATTTTTTCCTAATGATATTTTGATTTACATGAGGATTAATTCCACTCTCAGTGGAAAAATCTTTAGGACTTTGTAAATCAGGTCATTATGTAATAACTTTAAGCAGGTTGATAGAATAGAAAGAAAAGAATCAATAAAAGATTTCAGCTACGTGAACCTACTGGTCAGCTATAGAAGGCCTCAGCAAATATTCTATCAGTTGCTTAAGAAACTTAAGACTCGTCTAATTTTTAAAGAGTATACTCGGCTTGTTAACAAGAGAATAAGGAGGAAATGCTGTAACACTTCAATAATTCGAGAAAAAACTTTACAGTTATGTGATAAATTTAAACATGTGATAAATTACCAACATGCCAGGTTACGGAATTTGTATTGTTATGCATGAAGTTTTGCATAGAGATAATAATTGTAGAAATACAAGTTGTCAAAAGATACCTAAGAAGGAAATGTTATCTTGCTCCCTAAATGTCTATTTAGGGGACATCATTTGATTTTAATTCTTTAATTCTTTCACTTTCCAACTAATGTTTCACCAAATACCATAGTTGGTTGAGTTGATCTCATAACACTGCCTAACTTCATTTACCTATTTACATTTTTTCTTTTAGGGTTAATTTCGAGTAGCATCAGAAGATGAAGGAGAAAATAACTGACCTAATCTTTCTTTGCTTCCTCCACTTAGAAATGCTTTCCTGGGGCTCCAAGATAGTCAGAATTTAAATTCTTTGGTCTTAACTAGAGTGAATCCTCCAATTTAATTATTATTAATGATGAATGATTTTTTCTGGTGTAAACAATTATACTTTCAGGTAACAATAGTTTCAGTGTGATTTTCTGAAATTGATGAGGTAGTTTATTCACTTAATTTTGTGTTTTGAAGGTGCTTTGTCCTTACTTCCTGTCTCTGTACCTTATAAATTTTTCTTTCTTTCCAGATAACTGAATTCGAGGTGATTTTAGCATTAGCTGTCTCTTATAAACAGACAAATTCTTTGGCCTTGCTAAAGCTTATGTGGTGTGGATTATTCAGAAAGGAGGGTAAAAGCAATACGTAAGCAGCTTGTTTTGGTAACATTTATAAAAATAACTTCTAGCTTCTGGGGATAAATTAAAATCAACCATATAACATCCCTTTTGGGGAGAAAGTCTAAACCATGTTAGCCCAGTTTGGGTTCAGATTGAAAAGCTCCTGCCTTCATTCAGCTCAGCTGGCCCACCAGAGAGCAGGGAGCCATGAGAATTTGCACTTGAAAGGGGCATTTTTTATAAAGGAGTTATCTTCCCTTCTTTAGCCATGTAGTGCCCTAATTTTCTTCTATGTAAAGTGTACTTTTTCATGGCAAAAAAAGAAATACTGGTGGAATGATTTGATTTGCTGTCCTATAGCAGAGTGCCCTGGGTGTTGGCTCAGATGCCTGTTGGATAAAAGTTCGTCTGTCTTTACTGTTTTATTATAATGGCAACTTCCAGGCTCTCCTGTGATGCTGGTGATCATTTCACTCCTTGAGTAAATAGGACATAAAATTAGACATTACGAGTTTGAATTGAACAGTGGAATGAAATTGTTGGTTTGGTCTTTCTTCTACAACCAACTTTTAAGGCCACAATTATCCCCCAACTTGTAGAGAAAAAAAGATTCTAAGAAGGATTTTCCTGTATGTGTTTTGAGTTGTTTAGAAAACTCCACAAACTATCACAATGAGAGTCAAGAAGATAATTTCATTGAAAAAAATAGCAAATTACCCAGATAGTGACTTTAGCATGTGACTTCCACTCAGACGTAGATATGGACAGCCAGATGTGTGGTTAAGAGAGTGCTTGTAGAATATTGCTAAAAACGACCAGCTTCTAGAAATTATTAACTCCCTTCAATGTATCTCTTTAAATCCAGACCAGTGATTTTTATAGCATAACTCAATTATTTGCTGGCTTACAGGAAAACCTACCTGTTTTAAACGTAAGTATCTGTGACTACACAAAATAAAATATAAAAGAAACATAAAATTTATAAAATTTGAATGACTCTCTCCTCTCCCTATTTTGTTTGAAATATAAAAACAAAAAAGCAACACCTTTGCTTGGATCTGCCGTTGACCTTCTTAAAACGGTTTTTAGAATAAATGCTTATCATTCCTGAGTGAAGAAGTCATCAGAGCAGTTTTCCGTGATTCAGAGATGAATGGGCCCATCCATTATCAATTCCTCAATCGAGGGAAAAAGGAAATTAAGTTCCTAATTAGGTGAATTTGGACTGAAGAGGTGGGGCATTGAAGGGATGAGGAAAATTGAGAGGTAGTTGATGCCATTTCGGACTAATGATAGGAGAGGAAATGAAGATGGGGGTGGCTGGGAGCTGAGCCCGAAAGGTCAGCGACCTTATTAGGACCAGGCCAGCGGCAGCTCTTCAGAAGCTCCTACCTGCAACAGACCAGCAAGGTGTCTGGGGAAGGGCCAAGACGCCAGGGCTGCAGGATGGTAAAAATTAGATTGCGTCTGTTTATAAGAAAAATATTTGAATATGATTAGAGAGAGAAAAATGACTCAGCTTTCTAACTATTACTTTTTGCTGAATCATTTTTCTATGTACTATAAAATGCTCCTTTCAAACAATAACTAGATTTACTCTAGCAGAGAATAGATAATGCTACCCTTAAGGATTAGGTTTCACTGTTAGTATAATGAGTGTCTGTTTTGTATTTATACCTACTAAAAAGATACAGAATTTTACAAACATGCTACTGCATAGATATGTCATTTGAGATACAAAATCATAGTTATTTCCTGAAACAGCTATTACAGGGATGTGCAATACTTTATATGTAGATAAAACTTTAATTTTTCCTTAATAATTTATTAATTAGTTTGATGTAAGCATGTTAGATTGTATAAAAAAAAACACACTGTACCCCACATATGCATAAATGTATTCATGATCTATGTGTATATGACTTAATAAAAATAAATAAAAATAGAAAAGGAATTTAAATTATCCAGGAATTCATTGACAAATAGTGTAAAAATCCGATCTTTAGCCACAGTTCTTCAGAAGTTTTCTAGTAAAGGGATTCTCAAGATAAAGTAGATAAATATACTCTACACTCAAGACCAAAATATAATCTAAAACATCTTTTCACTAATGTTTTTCTAAAGTTTTTTTAAAAACTAACATTGTAAAGGAAATACTGAGGAAATAATTCTGGTGTTTACGAATGTTACTGAGATAAACTAGATGAGAAAAGTCAGGTTGAATTTGGAGCAGTCTCTGGGCTCCTTCCGTTGTGGGTTGACCACGAGTCCTGTATCTGAAACATGCTTTTTAATACTTACTGCTGATTATTGATTAGCCTGGGTGCTTCACATGCGGCTTTGACATAGACGTTTTTAATCCAGAAACCAAGCAAGTATTCTTTTATTATTAGAGAACTCCAGTAAACTGAATATTTCAAATTCTTTCTATTTTACTTCTGTCTCTGTGGCAAACACATAGTCACAGACCTCTTATTTCCTTATTGTCCATGTAAATGATTGAAAATTTTCTAGTAGCTACATTTGAAAAAGTAAAGAAGAAACAGACGTACTTAATTTTAATAATATAGTTTATTTCAACAATGCATCCAGAATATCACTTCTAAATTCAAAAAATACAAAAATTATTGGTGAAATAGTATAGCGTTTTTGTAGTGGAAACTACATCTTTGAGGTCTGGTATGTGTTTGAACTTATCACATGTCCTTGTCTGGCCTAGCCACGAGTCAAGTGCCTTGAAGCCACGTGTGGGTCCAAGTTGTCACATTTAACAGTCTTAGAAAATCTCGTGGACTTGGTCTTTCTGGTGTGATTCAGCTCTGTGAGCTTCCCTGGAGCCAGAAGCTCGGGGGGGTCATCATGGAGCCCCTCAAGCTCACGCTGCTTATCTGACAAACACGAACACGGAGGGTCAGGGAGGCCTGTTACCTGCCCAAGATCACCCAACTGCTTTGAGGGCAGAGCTTACATCACATTCTAAGTTTCTTCCTGAAGCTTAGTTTATTTTTCATTCTATTAAAATATGCTGCTTTTGCTGACCATGTGTGCAAGTTAAACACAAATTGTAGTAGAACAGCAAGCAAAACCCAAACTAAACAAAGGGCCAGTGGTCAAGGCAGCCTCGAGACTTTGGATGCCAAAGGAGTGCCATTTAGGTCAAGGGCTATTTGTTAAAATTTCTAGCACTGACTACATGTCATTTTGATACTCTCTCTTTTTTTTTTAAATTTTTTTGCAGTTTTTGGCTAAGGCTGGGTTTGAATCCACCACCTCTGGTATATGGAGCCGGCGCCCTACTCCTTTGAGCCACAGGCACCGCCTGATACTCTATCATATTTTATAAATAAATATTAATATTGCAAGTAGACACATTAATTTTAGCCACTAGAGATAATTTTTTTGTGTGTGACAGTCTCGCTTTGTCACCCTGGGGTTGAATGCTGTGTGCCACAGCTCACAGCAACGCAAATGCGTGGATTCAAGCGATCCTCTTGCCTCAGCCTCCTAAGTAGTTGGGACAATCGATGCCCACCACAACAGCCAGCTATTTTTAGAGGGGGGTCTTGCTCTGGTTTAGGCTGGTCTTGAACCCATGAGCTCAAGCAATTCACCTGCCTCAGCCTTCCAGAGTGCTGGGATTATAGGTGTGAGACACTGCTCCTGGCCCCAGATAATTTATTTTGTTATCTGTCATAGTCCTAAAAAGGGAAATGAAGGAAGGTCTTTTAACTCATTTTACGTTGAGTTACTAGAGTTTTTGACCAAGTCCTGGTCTCATGTTTGCTGGCCTGTTGACCCAAAGAACAAAACTTCACTGTTCAGATGTCTGCATTTTTCTTTCCTTAGACAATATCTGAAATTAAGCCCTACCTGACAAGGTCAATAAAATGCTACTGATTACAATTTATCTGGAAAGCATAAAATGGGAAAGATAGAGGTCTTCTTTCACAGAATCGGCCGCTGATGCTTATTGAACCTGAGCTAACATTCCCAGATGAAATGAGGTGGGGCCATCTGAGTCATATGATAACAGTGTTGTCATCCTGGGGCGCAGTCTCAGTGTGAATCAGCACAGTGCTGTGCCAATTAAACATGTGAACACCAAATGAATGTCACAGAACCTCCCCCGGTCACAGGCGCGCATACCTGGATCCATAGGAGGGCCCCCCACTAGGCCGAGAAGTGGCCAAATGTTCCCTAAGAAAGACAGGGGTTGTGTCCCGTCTAGATGGGGTTTGTAACAGGATCATTCTGTTTTCACTCTCCACAGTAGAAGATTTCTAGGAGGCTAACAAGGCAGAGGGTAATGAGAAACATGCCAAGTTAAAAAAAAAAAAGTCGGGGAGGGAGGGGTCTAACCTAGGAACAGGAAACAAATGTGATCAATTACTCCAAGTGTGGAGCTCACAGATACGGTATCTTAGGGTTCCTCAAAATAAAGGCCTGATTGTTACCAAATGCCTCTGAGAAGTGGGGGGGGGGGGGTGCAGGAGGGGCTGAGAGGGAGGGGCAGGGGGTGAACATGGCTTTATATTGATGTAAAAAAATGTAGCTCTGCTCTGGTTCTTAGCCTCCTGCAGTATTTAGAGAAGTGGTTAACAACCGATCATAGCCTTAACTGAGCGCACAGTAAAACCATGCAGTGTTTGAAAAATAAAAGTGCCCTGTGTGTGGGGTGGGGGCGGGGGAGGCAGAGCTGGGTCCCGGAGCGTCACGCTGCCGATGGCAGCCGTCATTGTCACACCTCTGCTGTCTTCTTCACAATTATTTGACCGACATGTTTTAAAGAAGGAAGGTTAATTTTGAAATGATTACAAGGAAAAGGTCGTACGGCGATAAATGTGTGAAGGTATTAATGTTCGACTCAGAATTAAAATACCCATTTTTACATTCAGTGTCTGGCAAGGGAAGCTACATGTAAAATGTTCACTCGTTCTATGAAGTGAATAGTGAGAGTAATCACAGTGTTAAAATCACCCATCCTCAAAACAGCCCAGTGCTATTAGTCCCCAAAGAACATGGCAGCATCTCGTGAGAAGGTGTGCACATCCCCACATCAGGAGGGGAGCGTCCTAACATCACTGTCAGGCCCAGCAGGGACCTCAGGGCTGGCCGGTCTTGGCCACGTATCCCCCAAATTTCCCCTAAGTGCAATAGAATTAACACTATCCCTTTCTCGGGGATCCTGGGTCGGTAGGTGTTACAGGATTATGTTATGAGGTGTGACTATAAAGTAGTGAGATTGTTTTTCACACTCCACACCCAGAAACAGCCTCTTTTTACTTCAGTGAATAAAACATCATGATTTTTCTCAGGGTGCTCACCCCCTGGTCCTCGTGCACACGTGTGTGCAGAGCCCACAGCCTACCCATCCCCCTGCCCGCTCACGCCCAGCGTCCCTGCTTCTCAGAGGCCTTGGACAAGAGCACGTGGGGTAGAGTTATTTGGGTTGCTAGAAGTGATTTTTTCAAAGCTCAGTGTCTTGCTGGGATGATGCCCTGTAGATAAGCAGAGAAATCATCGTCCATTTTCAGAGGACTTTGTTAGCATGGTCTTGTCATCTTGTTCTGTCCATATTTTTCCAATTAAGCTCTAGCCACTTGGAATCAAATGTCTTCATGGGATGGCAGCCGTGCGAGGGGCTGCTTTGCACAGTCTGCAGCCCGCTCAGCGATTGGGCTTGTCAGTCAGTCAACACGTATTTATTGGGCGTTTATGTGGCGAACCAGACAAATCCGTTCCCTGGGTGCCTGCTCTCGCGTTTTCAGGGCCCATCATGCACACAAAATTTCTAATTGACATTTTCTTCTTTCCAAGTGGACTCATCTACATTTGAATTACAAGAAGAGAAGGCGGGAGTAATAGACTCCATTTCAATCCCTTTACAGGCAGATAACTTACCTTACATAATAGATATCTTTCAGTTCATGCTACCTGCTCCTCATTTTTTGTCATTTATTTGCTTTTTGCATGATTATGAAAGAAACGTAAGCACGTAGCAGAATTCAGTCAGCGCACGAGTTACATCTCATTTCTTCTGGTAGACACCACATCTCTGCATAGTCTCAACAATTCCTTACATATCATTCTAAAATCTTTACATGAAAATGCACATCGCACACACACACGCATTGAGTGCGTGTGGTCAGAAACCTTTTTCTTGCAAATATATTCACTTTAAGTGCTTTACTGTTATGGTAATATTTCAGGTATTTTTCTTTATCTGCTTAATTATTTTAACTATTCATTTGATTGCTAAGCCCACCTATGCCTATCCACACTATATCCCCTGCACAATTAATGTTTTGTTGTGTATCTTTCTAGATACATGATCTACAAGTAGAAGCAAATGCACACGTATTTCTTTCTTTTACACAAATAACAGACACTCAGAACGCCACTCTGCAGTTTGCTTTTTTCAGGTATCCATTTATCTTGTAGACCATTCAACATTAATGTGTAAGGAGCCTCTTCGTTCTTTTTAATTTATTGTATAGGATTCCACTGAATGGATATACCGTAATTTGTTGATAGATTCTCTTACTGTTAAGCACTGGGTTATTTTTGTTTCTCTTTTACTATTGCACGCGTTGCTAAGCGAATCCCTCACTGTGTAGGGAGCTAAAGGACACAGGTCTTTATGATTATTGCTGGTTCTGCCCATTTCCCATCACCGTACTAACTGACCCTCCTCGGGGTGCACCTCACACGCGTACTTCTCTGCCTCTCCACACCAACATGGTGGATGACTAAGTTATTTAACTTTTGCCAATTACAGGTCAAAAGAAGTATGTCAGGGTATTTTTAATTTACATCTTTATTATTGTGTGAAGTTAGGCATTTTTTTAATGTCGTTGGGAACATTTGTATTTTTTTTGTTCTTCAAACTGTTATTTAAGGGAGTATTTTTTCTTCCTATGGCTTGTTGGCATAACATGACTTATCTGTGGTCATGTATCTAGTTGGTGACAGAGGCAGGATTAGAATTCAAGTCTTCTGGTTATTAATTCAATAATTAAATTTAACATATGTCTTATGATGGTACATAAGGTTAGTATTCCCTATTATCTGACTCCTACCGACTATAGTATCCTATAGTAAGGATACTATAAAATGCGTTAGAATGTGAGAGCATTTTCAAAACAAAAAAGAGGCCTCCATGATGCAAGATAATAGGTCATTTAATTTTATTAAGAAGTCACAACATTTATTACTTCTGCAAATATGCAGTTCATAATGAGAACAGAATAAATGATTCGACCTGGCTGCAGCCTGAGAGAGGTGAGGCAATTAGGTGGTTATGAGGCCTGCTGGACAGGCAGAGTCCTGGTTTTACTGGCTCCGTGCTGACATGTATGCCTTGTTTCTTTCCTCCCCTAAAGAATGGAAAACACTGTGTCTTGGCAGAGTGATGGCAGTCTTGCTTCACTTAAAACTCTGTCACCCTCTGCACCAGTGGTTTGCCTTGTCCCTTGACACAGGGGTGGAGGCGGAGTGTATGTGTAGTCTTGCTGTTTTGAAGCAGACAGTAGATTAAATAAAAACTCTTCATTTGTACGTATCGTTAATCAGAGAGAAAGTCGGAGCGTGCTGGGTACCTGGCCGTCTCATTGTCTTCACAGCATCGGCATCACATGGCACGGGGGCCGCCAGGTCTCCACACGCTTCCCCAGCGTCTTTACTGCACGTGTCACCACGACATAAAATGACTTCAAGGCATTTGTTTTTATTTATATTTCAAACTGTTTATTAATTTTGCACACACATAGCTTAAAGATGTTAGCCAGCACACAGTAATGGCTGGCCCAACTTGCATGCACAGAAGTGGAATTTGGGAGATTAACTTGCATTTGACCCACTTCAGCTCTCCTGGTAATGAGGGTGCTGGAGCCCAGAATTAATCTCTCTCCGTTTGTGGCTCTCAGGGGTGCTGCTAAGTTTTAGAGTGCTTGAATTTTAAAAGTCTCCTGTTGTGCTGAGGAGTCTCTGCTACCTAGCGGAGCTCTGTTAACTGTTGGGATCGAGGTGCTTGTTTTATCTACTGCAGCAATCTTTGCGGCTGTTATTAGGAATGCAGGTAAAGTGAGGTAACTGCAGTGTTTGGATCCGAAAGTAAAATGGGGAAAGCTCGGGTCAAGCCTGTTGAGACACAGTGCCCATCCCCGACACGCTTACTTTAGGCATAATGCAGAAAGCTTTCGACTGCTTTCCAAATACGTCAGAAGCTGCCTTTCATCATACATTTGCTGTGCCATACTGAGTATAGCTGCTGGGAAGGTATAAGTCAAGTTGATATAATTTGGATTGATTTGCTTTTAAAAGCTTTGAAATGACAGTGCAATTATTGCTATGATGCAGGTCCCTTACCGCTGGATTAATGCATTTAATGAACAATTTGACCATGTAATTTATTTCTGTGGCATTCGTGTTAACTGTTAAATGCATTTATCCCCCAACACGCATATTAGTACTGTGATAATGTACAGCAGTAGTAGCTGGGATAAACTCCAGAACTCTCCTCCTCAGTTTGATTTCAGATTCTCCCTTCATTCCCACTAATTTCCATCCTGTCACAGATTGGGGGCAAACCCTGTGTGACGTGAGCGTTCCTCACTGCCTGCTCTCCCATCCTCCTCCTATACAGGTGAAGGGGCCAGAGGTTGACAGGGAATAGGCCAGAAATCAAAGGCCCGGGTGCCCCCCAATTAAGGCACCCCCCCAATTGATTGCTCCTCAAGTTTCAGACAGTGGTATTGGCCATTCTCTCACCCAGTGGATTTTGTTCTAGAAACGTCTTTCTGGCTAAATTCATTGCACTGAGCGGAGCACACCCGCCAGCAGTGTCACACGACAGTGACCGCAGAGCTCACCCTGCTTGACCATCATCTCCCGGGTGAGCAAAGTGGGGCCCAGAGAAGCTCAAGGTCAGTTCTAGTTGGTAACAAAACAAAGTCCAGGATGACTGTCAGGGTTCTCTCTGGACACCTCACTATGGGGTGTTTATGGGTCTGTGCCTCCCGTTGTTTGCCCACTGAGAACTTCAGACTCCTTTGTTGGAAATGTGGAGAACTATGGCTGATGTAGCTTTCTTCAAAATACAGGGGTTTATATTCAGCTCTGTCTGTCTGGGAAACACTCAGAAAGTTTAAATGCCTAGAAATAATTCCCTGCTGTATGGGGTGGCCATACAACATCCAGGACACTACTCCTAAAGTGATAGTTTTACACACAAAAACACTTATATTTAATATGATACAGACACACACACACACACAATATACAATTCCAACTTAGGCAACGAGTAAATAGTTAATAAAAGCATCAACCCATAAACTCTTCCTGTGAATACTTTACAAAGACTATCCCTTTAATTTCTTTTTATGCCAAGGGAGAAATCCTAATATTTATAATATTTTTCAAAATGTAATGAGATTTGTTTATTTCCAAAAATTTTAAGAAATTGCCAATTGAATATCTTTAAGTTAGAAAAATTAGGTTATTTTACACTAGAAAAGCAATACTTGGAGTCTCTCATCTAGTAATTTTAAAGCAAAGGTTTTAGGCAGTAAATCTGAATGTTAACAATGTGTAACACTTTCAAGGCCCGTGCTGCGCAATGCTGCTCTAATTTAAGTGTGTTCAGACCGTGAGGATTTTATCTCTTTAACATATGTCAAGTTGGTCTCTTTAAAAAGATTTATTGAAATTAATATGTTCTGTAGAGTTGAGTGCCAAGCAGCGTATATTTTTACATATGGAAAAGTAAATTTGAAATTCTGCAGTACATAAAAGGTTTTGAAAACAGTTATAGAGATTTATTTAGGCACTGATTTAAGTTTAAATTAACAGCAATACTAAGACTTAATTTTCTATTTGTTTAGCTATTAAAGAAGATATTTAACAAAATGTTTCTTAGTGTCCAGCTCTTAGACTTAAAAAAAAAAATCCAGCATTCCTTTCTGATTCTGGGGACTCAGGAGGAGCCTGCAGCTCTGGGGCACAGCCAGGCAGAGTAGCAAGCAGTGGCCTCCTCCCCAGACCCCGAGATGCCGAGCGCGCTGTGCTTCCCAGGCAGCTGCCAACATTGTCAGCACTGATCTGTCAGCGAGGATTTCTCCTGGCAAAACTCTGAAGCTACTTTCTGACATCTTCAACAAACTAATTGTTGTCTCCTGCCTCTGTGAGCCCTCTGAAGTCCCAACGAGTTAGTGTCTTCTCAAGAGATGAGAAAAGGGGACTCACAAAATCAATTTATCAGGCTATTACGCATTGTCATCAGCCAAAACAAAAACCTGCTAAAGACAGGAGAAAAAGTAGAAGAAATGGGTCTCTGAGAAAAGGTTACAGAACATCCATCTTCCCTCCTCTTCTGATTGCTTCCTTTCTTTGCCCATTTTCATACCCGCTTCCCTCTGTTAAAAGACACTTTATGACAAGCATTGTAATCTCTTTAAAACGGAGGGGAACCTCTTCTTTAGGACACAATCTTTGCAAGCTGTGAGTGACAGTGGGAAAGAGTCCAATTGCACCGAGGACACCAGGCAATAAATCATCCTTCCCGCATCAGCTGGCTGGACGGATCCCACTTCCTGAGTGAGTACCCGGCCTCAGTGTGACAAAACCGCTATTGTCAGCCCCTCGTGGCCACGGTCCCGCTTTCTCTATGCTGAGATTTTCAGTTTTCTTGAGACTTTTAGCAATGCAAGGCGTTTTGGGAAGAAATAATTAAACACGTCATTAGAAAGTCAGATATCCTAGAGTTACATAATTAGCGCAATATTTAAAAGGGCAACAATAATTGGGAGAAACTTTCTGTTTTCATTTTATCTTTAAGCAGTTGCTTTACCACCATTTAAAATGGCATTTCTTACCATTTTAAAAACATGTTTAAAATATAGAGGAGTCTTCCTAATGACTTTATATGAACAAAGCACAGTGACCAGGTAAAAGTTTTGTAAATATATGAAAAGATAGATTTCTGAATAGTAATTTCTTAATTTAGTAGAGTTAGGGATTTTTCAATTAGACAATTACTTTCCTTTCCAAAGACTAAGTTAGTTACCTATTACTGGCCATATGCTTATAAAACAGCGGAAGGGGCCAACTGGCTTCATGTGGAGATATGTCATTGTATTGAGGAAAACCATTCAAGAATTCCAAATAGAGCCGTTATTTTATGTACAATTAAAATTCACGCACCAAATTCAGAAGAAAAAATTTTATTACAATAGAAGTTTAAATTATACACATTTCAATTATAGGCTTGGTTAGTTGATGAACCATGAGCTACGACAAGATACGTATTGAAATCTGAGATTTTAATCTCATAATGATTGACTTTATTTTAAAAATTATCTCAAAGAATTATATACAGAATATAGCTAGGTGAAAACTTTTCCTCTTGTTTTTTTCAGTACTTATATGGTTAGTACAATGTTCTTGATAAAAAAGAGTGATTTAAAATAAACAGAATTCGAATATAATGAAATTGGCAAAATCTTATTGAAAGTGAGACTTTTTAATAGGGTTAGAAAAATCCTTTGTTTAGATGGTACTTAAAAGTCCAGAACAAGTAAAAAATACAGTCCATCCCCTGCATCTAGTACATAAATGTTTCTGATAACTTACTATATTTATCTAATACATAGAAGGGTTCTAATGTTTATAATTATATGGCCAAACTATCTGGATAATTGATGGATTTTTTTTAAAGGTTTCGCCTGCCTGTTTCACGTAGACACAGCTCACATCTATTTCTCTCTGTGAAAATATATTCTCGCCCAAGTTACCTGTCAGGCTCTTTTATGATTATGAAGAATACCTCGCAAGAAGCTGATGGATTCCCTTTTTACCTCTTAAATCATCCTGAGCTGTCACGCTGGAGCTGACACACTTTCATTATCATAAAATACACACCATGCTGAGGATACAGCTCTTTACAATTTAGTAACAAATGGCTGAATGTATTTTGAAAACGTTTTAATTGTGTAGAAAGCTGTATCTGGTGCCTTTTTTTTTCCTTTTTCATGTTGTAACAACCAGTGATTAACTACCCGCTTTTAATGTTACCAGGCTGATGAGGGTAATACTGGAAGCTTTCTGACTTTAGGAATTCACAGTCTGGTGGTGGCACCCACCGTCCGAGATGGTGGCATACCAGGCCCGATGACAGTTCTATCTCAACTAAAAAATAATCCTATCTAACTTGATATCCACGGCAGCTGTAAGTAGAGAATAAATCCAAAGCACAGCTCAGACTTGTAACCTAACAGCCATCATAAATAATCAGAGCCTATTTGAAGGTGGGAGATGGGACATTAGAAGCTATTTACACTGTGAGAGTGATGCCATCGATCAGGAGCCGCTCCCCGCAGATAAGGCCCCTGTGATGTCACGGTTATTTATGACGGGCAGTGACAGTAAAGCTACCACGGAATTTTCTCCGCAGACAGCTTCATTCATTTTTGTTTGTGATGCATTTTGTTGTTAAAGAAGCAATCAATAGCAAGAGCGTGGTGATAAAAGTATTACTTGTTAAATATGTGAAGAATGTGCGTGTGCGTAGAAATGTGGGGCAGAAGATGAATTTAAAAATTCACTTGTGGTGCTTGCGTGTCACCGCTACGCACACAATAGGCTCCTCTCGCACGCCTTGGACTTCAGAACGTGCCCACGTGTTCTCTCTTCCATCTTAGTCTTTTGTTGCGAGGCAGAGTTAAAATGTTATGAGGACCTCTCCCCTCACCCTCCACACGGACCTACACCAAATAAAATTTACCTAGAGAAATCACACGCGATAAAAACAAACACCCACCACTGTCTATACAACCCCTCCGTAAGAGACAGGAATGGAGATTTTAGTTTAGTTTTATCCCCTCCCACAGCTCATCTTCTAATCACAATATTCACTGGACTGGTGCTTCTCATGGGTTAATATGTGCACACTGGCCGGGGATGCTGTTAGAATACAGCTCCTGGGCGGGGCCTGAAATCTACTTTGAATAAGCGCCCAGGTGATGTAATGACAGACAGTCCAGGGATCCTGTTAGAATACAGCTCCAGGGCGGGGCCTGAAATCTACTTTGAATAAGTGCCCAGGTGATGTAATGACAGACAGTTCAGGGATCCTGTTAGAATACAGCTCCTGGGCGGGGCCTGAAATCTACTTTGAATAAGCGCCCAGGTGATGTAATGATAGATAGTCCAGGGATGCTGTTAGAATACAGCTGATGGGTGGGGCCTGAAATCCACTTCTAATAAGTGCCCAGGTGATGTAATGATAGATGGTCCAGGGATGCAGCCCAGGGACCACACTGGAGCTTTGGTGCAGTGGTTATTTCTACACCTTCCAGGCTTCCCTCCAAATTACTTCAAAGAGGTGTGTCTCCGTCGGTGTCATGTATTCTCTGTGTCAGCTGTGTAGTGTCACCTGGACAGCTTGTTGAAACACAGGTGGCTGTGCCCCACCCCCAGAGTTTCTGATTCAACAGGTTTGGGGTGAGCCCAAGAATTTACATTTTTTAAAAGTTCCCAGATGACCATATGCACATTTTTGAAAATCCTTGGTGTAGAGCCTTAATGTAATATTCACATGGCACCTGGAGCCCTTATGTGATACTGTCGAGGTGGTGGGTTTTAGGACAGAGAATTCAGCAGAGAAGGAGTATTAATGTGTGGTGAGTTCTTGCTGTGTTTCAGCCATTCTACGATGCTCAGAACCGACATCATCTCGTCTATCTCACCTAATTATTCTAGTTCACTCAACAGTATTAGATCTACTCTAAATATACTTTCTGGAAATGATATTAAATAATGGCCTAAATTCTTGCAGTGAAAATTCTTGGATAAAAGCAGAGCCTTTGTCCCAATCTATTCCTATTGATTCCAAATTTCTACCTGACAAGACCTTGTGAGCAATGATAAAACAGAAACACAGTCTCTCCCTTTCAGGAGTTTATGGTCCAGTGAGGGAGGCAGGGACCCTTACAAGGTAGTTAGTGGCTGAACAGCAGGATGGAATCCTGGGTGAGGCAGCGCAGCTCTGGAAAGCTTCTCTCTAAATACAGACACACTCCCTAAATATCCATTATAGTGCAGAAAAAAGAGTTATCTATAGAAAGGCTTCTTTGGACTAAATGACTCTGATTCATGGCTCTTCAGCTCAGCAGCCACCTGTGAGGCTTCTACTGCTGGGTACCTGGGGCAGTAGGGACCAGACCTGGTGTGGCCTGGCGTCGACTAACTCTGGGGCCAGGAGACCTACAGGCAGCTACGGTTCAGGGTGGTGATTATCACACTCTGTGAGGAGGCAGTGCTGGGAGCCCTCACTCTGTTTATTAGGCATATGGGGAAACTTCTTGGAGAAGTAGAATCTCAGCTGGTGCCTGAAAAGTGAGTGGGAGGAAGCAACTGGGAAGGGCGGGCTCCTGGCAGCAGGAACAGCATGTTGAAGAGCCTGGATCCCGAGGCGGCATGTCAGGCGCTGCAGACTGAAGTGTGGCCAAGCACAGACCGTCTGCTCACATCACCACCAAACAGACGCTGTGCTTTAAACATGTGCTTCGTGGCCAGGCAGCATTTAGAGACTCTCTTGCATTCCTAACAAAGGGAACAGGGTTTTCGAATACCTGTTTTCCTTTGGTACACATACTGAAAAATTAGTCACAAAGGACAGACAGGCCATCATGCCGGGTGGCTGCTGATACCATCTTTACTTTCCTGTAACAACTGAGCACGGATGATATGAGGCATTAGTCATGTGACAACCACACAGTGACACAGACACACCTTTTCACATCTATTTATGTGGAAAGCAGGAGGTCATGCAAGGGGCAGTGTCCTGGGTGAACAATACTCTCTGACAAGCATCCAGCACCAGAACACATCGTGGGCACCTGTGAACTCAGAATCCCAGGGGTCTCTGTGAAGAGGGTGCTTTCCTGGTGGCAAGACCAGCTCATACAGGTGCACAGAGAAGGAAAACTGATCCCCCCCACCCCCCGCCGTCCCAACAGGGATTGTTAGGGGTTTGTATCAGAGCTATCAGTTATGTTTTCTTATCACAGTGATGTTTTGAGTGAAAAAGATGTTGGTATTAACATCTGCAGACGCATACAACTGACAAAAAGATGCGTGTGAGGAATCAGTAAACAAGTTGAGATCTCTTCCAAGCTTACCCTTTTGAACTGTAGGTCTGAGAGGTCTGGTTCTAGTGTGAATCACCTCATTTCCTTCTTGCTTATGGAGAACTCTGTGTTGTATGCAGATAAAACATCAACAATGGTAGTATTCTTTACCTCTCTCTACCTTATGTTTATAATTTAATTTATTGGGCTTAATTAATCAATGATTTACGTAGGTCTTTTCACCAATGATAAATCTTATTCATGGATGCAATCATATATGAAGCAGAATCACTGTCCTATTTCACTAAAATTTACAAATAAGATTTAACTGTTAAGGACAGTCATTCCCAGAGTATCTTGCACTGATTTGCTGTAGGAAAAATTACCTAAAGTTACTGGGAGAGTTTCTACCACATTTTACTTTGTGGTACTGCATAGCAAGCCTTTTCTTGACTCCTGGTTTCCACATAGACGTGGTATCTCTTAACTAAAATGTTGCGTTACTTTTTAGTCCTTTTTGTTAAATTCCTTTATTCTAGTGGCCATGCTTAATCATTTCCAAGAGTATTGTCAAGCTTGCAATAATAAATCCTGGAGTTAATTTAAGGAGTCAAAGTTCACTCTCATTCAGAAGCCATCTCTTTAAGTAATTCACCTGCCTCATCATTCTCTTTTGTGTACTAATAAACAGAAATGGCTAAAACCTATCACAAAACTTTTAAGGAAGAAATACGGTGTTTTAACGGAGAATCTTTTTAAAAGCATACATAAGTGGCCTGCAATTGTGGGGTATTAAACATGTATTTTATTTTGAGAACTGATAAGTTATGCTGAGTTTCTTCAGACCTAATGTTACCCTCAGTATAAAAATAGCATGAATAGTTTTTATGTTTTCATTGCACTGTTTAAGATCGTGAGGGTTTTCTCCCTCAGTGTGAGGAAGTCTTCTGTGGTACGCTTTTTAATTTTAATTTTTTTATTTTTGTTAAATCATGTTTGTGCACATTAATACTATCATGGGGTACGGTGTGTGGTTTCCATCTACAATTCGAAATACTTTCATCCAGTTGGCCAACATAGCCTTCATGTCATTCTTATAGTTGTTATGTTAAGATATTAATAATCCACATTTAGAAAGATTCATATGTACCCTTTATTGATTAGAAAGGAGGGTCATATTTATTAATATTTCTCACTTTTTATAGGGGGCTCTGCTTCTGTGACTTCATCTGGTTCCCCTGAAAGCTCCCCAGATCGTACTCAGGAAATGTTATTACAAGATTTTGTGTCATTTTTTGAAAAAATGACTTCCTTTAACTTACATAGAACAGTGAATGATTTCTCTGAAATTGTGCCATTTCTGCAAAAAGGGTAAAGAGGCCAGTGGGTCACAATTACCATTTTATATAAAATGATAATTAGAAACTGTAACATCAAAGATGAACCCTGGAAAGCCATTTAGCTAATGCTAAAAAATATAAAATTCTCTATATTTTTCATGAATTCTACCATCGTCCTATTTCTCTAAAATTATGCAGTAATATATAATGTCTAAGGACACCAACACTGATTTTTTCTGGTTATAAATGTATTAAAGTTATATGATATCATAGTTTAATAGAAATGGATTTATTTTATTTTTAGAAATTGATTGTATAAACATAATATGCAATCTTATAATAACAAATTAAATGCAAGCATGAATTATCCATAAAAATGCCTGCTGAATTCCTTTGTTTCCAAATAATTTTATGATATTTTGAATTAAAATGAACTAATCATAAATAATATATATAACACATTATAACAAAAATTAAGGTACTTCAAATATTTCAAAACATATCAACTACAGGGTTCTCTTACTGTGTGAATCCCAATTATACATTTACGTGTTTATACTGAGGAGTGGACTTATAGAATATTCAAGTGTCTCCCCTGCTCTCCTTGGAACGAACTTCGCCTATTTTGTAAAGGTTCTTCCCTAAGTTTCAAGCCCCTGCTGAGCTCACCTGCATTTGTGGCAGGCTGCAGGAGCCGGGAGGGCCAGATGAGAGAGCAGAGTCATGTTCTGTTTCAGGAACATGACCAAGGCAGAGTGTGAAGAGCCGTAGGGGCAGTGGCACGGGGAATAGGACACGCCTTCCGCCAGCTCAGTGTCCAGTCAGCCTCATCATCTCACAGACTGTCCTGCTTCTTCCCAGCACAGTTCATCTGAGAGCTGGTGTCACCCTTGCTTCACGTGGCTTGTCCCATGTGTCTGAGCAGCTTCGGCTCCTTGTTGGATCAGGTAGTAAGCTGAGCTCAAGGTTCAAGGTGAAAAATAGAATGATCACCCCCTACGCAAAGGGACCGGCAGACCCCTGAAAAGAATGACTGTTTTATATAAACCAGTGGCGCCGTTTCTTTCTAGTTTGCTACAGGCCAGTGGAACTGGAACCTCTTGGAATTATAACACTATTTTTTCCTCTGGGAACGCTCTGTTACCTCTATAGAGGGAGCACAGATAGGCTGGGAAGTCTAAGTAAAGTTGGTAACCACGTAGTTAAATTCCACACCCAGACCGGGACCACACTTCCACCGGCCTCACCTGGACATTGCACGGTCCCCATCACGTGCTCCATCTCCTTACACTCCGCCTTCGGGGGGTCGCTGGCTCCAAGGGGGATGCTTGTGATTATTTATTTGCCATTATATCATAACACGACAAGTACTTGTTTGCTATTCTAGCATGGAGATTATTTATTTGCCATTTCCTCCCACTTTCCCAATTAATTCAACAAACAACTTTTGAAAAGCCTGGATGACCTGGAAGTATTTAGTCCTGCCCGGTGCACCGCAAGGTCCCAGCCTTCCTGGACTCAATATCACTGTCCTGCTCACCAGCCAGCCCTCTGCATCTGTGGCTTTTCAGGAGTTCAGAAACTTCTGATGCCCCAGGGCTGTGCTGAACACTCAAATTAGAGCCTTTGGGACGGGATCCAGTCTCAGTGCTTTCACAGACCCCCCAGGTGATTCTAACGTACAGGTAAGTAGTTATGCAAATTGACTGGATAAATTAGGGTTAAATAAAACCAGTATGCTAATTTTTTTCAGATTTAATCCTAGAAAGCAGAAGAGAGCCAGCAAAATTTGCACATTCCTTTATAGAAATATTTTGTTTTTCAAGAAAGTATCATTAAGAGAAAGAAAAACCCTCCGATGAGGTCCAGAGAGATGCCTCAAAAAAAGCAAAAAAGGGAATTGCTACTGAGGGGTTTGCTCTTAGGTTTTAAAGACAAGAAAAGAAGAGAACGAGGAAAAGACAGACACAAAATTCTCAAACCGGGTTCCTGTATACAACCCTCTTTTCTCAAGCAGCACCAATAAAAACGGTTTGTTTGCATATTTGATTGTTTTACCTTTTGTTTTTCTTTACCTGTAGCAACTATTGCTAAAATGTTGTCATCACAATACCAAATGAGTTAAAAAATTAAATTTTGTATTTATCTGTACATAAATCACATTCCTTAAACTTTTATTCTATCAATGAATTACTTTTCATTGCTTGGGGCCATGGTGCTGGTGCTACATCTCATTATTCTGGGATCCGGCCCTGAGAATAGAGGGTTGTCAGCCAAGCTGCTAGTCAAGGAAGGTTCCTGTAACTCCCTGGTGTTCCTGGGGGTGATGACTACGCTGCCTTGCTTTTATTTATTCTGTTCATTATTTAATTCCTGAAATACTGTGGCTGAAGTCTTCAGTGTTGACACGGCGTGGTCAGGGTGGCTGATAGAGTCCCCTCTTCGTGTCGTTGGTCTCTCTGTGCCCCTCCCCTGCCTGCCTGACTTTCTCAAGCGTTTTATTTTTTTGGCTTCAGCCAGGTCTGATCAACAGCGGACATGAGACGTGCTCATGTATGATCTGTGAGCAGGGCCTTCTTCTCTTCCCAGCATGTTTGAGGGTCGGAAATCAAGGAAGAAGATGATGTTAACTTAAATTTTATAAAAGGGAATGCTTGGCTTTTGTTAGAACATCGTGTTTTTCCAGAACACTTTTTCTTTGGTGAAAAGTACTTTTCCCTAAGGCCATGCTTTTTCTTCAGTCCTAGATGTTTAAATTTTACTGGCATTTCTTACTAAATTCACCCATCACGGTTGTGTGTGTGTGGGCTGCACAGATTGGCTCTGGGTGGGATTAACTCAGCTCCGGGCCCTGGCGGGAATTAAGACAAGACAGCCGCGCAGTGCAGGTGACCAACGAGCACACTGATGGGCGAGCAGGTTCTGCGGTGGGCGAGTGTCACTTCAGAGATGCAAAGTGTCAGTTCCAGTTTTTCTGGCTTTTTTTTTTTTTTAAATACTATATGTGACTGACAAAGCTCGTGGAATGTCCTGGGTGCTGGGGACACGTCTGTAAGCTGTGCGCATGTGTGTACGTGAGCACGGTGAAGCTGCGTCTCATCTGTGTATACGTAAAGCCACGTCTCCCCCGTGTGTACGTGAGCGCAGTGAAGCTGCATCTGGCCGTGCGTACGTGAGCGCTGTGAATCTGCGTGCATATGTGGGTACGTGCATATGTGGGTACGTGAGCGTGGTGAATCTGTGTGCCCCTGTACATGTGAGCATGGTGAATCTGTGTGCCCCTGGGTGTACATGAACACTGTGAATCTGCATGCCTCTGTGTATACATGAGCGCCGTGAATCTGTGTGCTCCTGTGTGTACGTGAGTGCTGTGAATCTGCGTGCATCTGTGGGTACATGAATGTGGTGAATCTGCGTGCACCTGCACACATGAGCGTGGTGAATCTGCGTGCATCTGTGTGTACATGAGTGTGGTAAATCTGTGTCCCCCTGTGTGTATGGGAGCACCGTGAATTTGCGTGCCCCTGTGTATATGTGAGCGCCGTGAATCTGTGTGCCCCTGCACACGTGAGCACTGTGGATCTTCGTGCCCCTGCATACATGAGCGCAGTGAATCTGCATGCGTCTGTGTGTACGTGACCGTGGTGGAGCTGGCTGAGCTCGCCCGTCTTCGTGTAAAGGTAAAGCGCGTGCATACCAGGACAACTTTATACTTGTTCTCTCCCTTCCTCTTGCATGTTCATTAATCACTGAACACTAATAACACATTTTTTGTCTTGGTACAACAAATATTCTGGCTCTGCCTCTCGTTCTGGCTCATTTACATTGGCCTGCCTGTCAGTTCAAAGCTTCAGGGAATTAATATTTTAAGATTAGAAAGTGAAGTCCCTCTAACATCTCATCTTAGAAACTTGTGGTTAGTTTTTCAGGGAGGAAGAAAAAAAAAATAAGCCTTGGATAAGCAAGGACCTTGATTCACTCTCTGGACCGAGAGTCCCCAGATCCCTGAATAGCAGGAGCCAGGACTCCAGTGGTCCCTGGGCGGACACTGCTCTCCAGGGAGGCACCCCATTGGGTGTGTTTAAAAGGCAGCCAGCTGCTTCGTTATTTTGGATGCCACTTCCTTTAGTTTGCCTTTGATTTGCACTTTTTATCCATTCGAGGATAAGAGTTTGTAGGAACACCTCAATAATCCATTTATTTTTTTGTAAAAAAGAAACATTGCCCACAACCATCTGGTTTCTGGGTAACTGTGCGCAGGGACTCTGGAGCCGTCCAAATCCCAGGGTGCATCTCACTTGCTCGCTGACTTTTTTTTGGTGAATCACAAGAAGAATCAAAAGCCTCTTTGAGGATTACAGAAAAGGAATTCCACATGTGTTAGTGTGTGCATGTATAGGCAATTTATTTTAGAGAAAAACTTCACTAAAATCAAATGAATATAATCTAAACATGCTTTTAAAAGATTAAAATAAAAAAGAGATGAATCTGGCAAGCCCTTTGAATTTTTATAGTGGGGTCAGTTTCTGTGGTCCATCCTATGTATTTTGAGATCAATGCTAAGTGGAACTTAATGATAAATGATGTGTTCAAGGTTTCTGCACTCCTCCAGAGCAGGAGAGACTTGTGAACCCGTAAGAAACACCGCAAGCTATTTCTGCATTCTACCATCATGGTACTGTGAGTTATTTCTGTAGATAAGTTGTCTTCAAGTTTTTATTACATACATCCTTTTATTACCTTTTCATGAGATGATAATAATTTTATGACTGTGTATATTTTACAAGTATCTTTATATACAACACTAGATTCCATATTCCAAACCACTCTGGGAGGCAGGTGTGATGACTGTTTCCAGTTTTTAGATGAGAAAACTTAGGATCATAGAAGTCCAAACTCGCGTCAACCTTAAGTGATAAAGTTGGGAGCTTAGATTTACCTTGTATTTAGACCGCCTTTTCTCTTTATTACCTGTATGGCCAATGACAATTTATTTTACCTTCATAAACCTCAGTTTTCTCATTTTAAAAATGAGATTAATATCTACACCTTGATGGTAGTGATGTAAAGATTAAATGCAACATATAGTTAAGATATTTGCACAATGGCTGGAACGAAATAAACAAAATAGTGTGTTGGTAATTACCACAATTGAAAAGTTTTATTAGAGGTAGAAGTAGAGATATTTGTGGTGGTTCATAATCCAATCATTATCTGAAATCTGCCTGCACTTACTTGTAAATGTATATGTAACGGCACACCATGATTGTTGTCTATATCTCTATTGCTTACATAGACTCAGATATGTCAGTATAGGTGTGTGTCTGTATGTAAATTTAGGGTCTATGCATATAAGAGACAAATTGAAAGTTTTATCATCCAAGTTCAGTAAAATGTTATGTATAATGGAAGATATTACTTAAATAAAAATGTCACTCATTTTAGTAATATGAAATCTATTTTCTATAGATAACATCTTTTTGTTATTTTGAAAAAAACCAAAATCATGAAGGAAAAATATTTATTGCTTCAGGACTTTATAAAAAGAAAAAGAAAACTGAGTTTTGCTCAGTCCTTTCAGATGGCTCTGCGTTATTTCCATGGAATCAGATCCCGGGGTCCTCAAGAGTATAAATTGTCATCAGTTTATTCAGATTATTATATACTCTTTGTTTTTTTATTAAGTCACAGCTATATACATTAACACTATCATGGGGTAGTTTCTATATACAATTTGGAATACTTTCATCCAACTGGTTAACATAGCCTTCATGTCATTTTCTTGTTGTTGTGTTAAGACACTTATATTCTACATTTAGAGAGATTCACATGTACCCTTATAGGATGAACCATAGGTGTGATCCCACCCATCACCCTCCCTCCACCCATCCTCCCCCTCCCCTCCCGCTCCCCTTTCCCCATAATCTTGGGCTATAATTGGGTTATAGTTTTCCTATGAAAGCTATAAATTAGTTTCATAATAGAGTTGAGTACATTGGATACTTTTTCTTCCACTCTTGAGATACTTTGCTAAGAAGAATATTTTCCAGTTCCATCCATGTAAACATGAAGGAGGTAAAGTCTCCATCTTTCTTTGTGGCTGCATAGTATTCCATGGTGAACATATACCAAAATTTATTGATCCATTCATGGGTTGATGGGAACTTGGGCTTCTTCCATGACCTAGCAATTATGAATTGGGCTGCAATGAACATTCTGGTACAAATATCTTTATTGTAGCATGATTTTCGGTCTTCTGGATATATACCTAGCAGAGGAAT
>CAUYQV010071815.1:0-28302 GCA_963574575.1 Galagoides demidoff | reverse complement strand
CTGGCTAGATTAGACTGAAGTTCAAGTTTAGGCAAGGCTCATCCATAGAGGGTTCCGTATCCTTGATTTTGTGCCAGATGAGGAGGCAGATAAAATTCGGTTGTCCTACATTTAGTGATGTTAGTATTGATCAGTGGTTTTTGAGTGTTAGAATCTGATTATAAAGTTCCCTATCAACTGTGTATCCTTTTAATCTGTGGTGCTAGATATGATTGCCCACTATTTTACTAAGACCTTAAAAAACCTCCAGTCCATAAATGAGCTGGTTCTCTTGCTTGCGTTCTGTGTTCTTATTTTAACAGGAAGGCAAAACAAGTAGAGTTGGGAATCCAGTGAGGATAGTGCTTTGATGTTGGGTCACCTGGTTACATCTCAGAAAGTTCTCATAACCTTTTTGAGATAGACACAGAACTCTAGTCCCTTAGGTAGAAACTGGCAAGAATACAATCAGAACCAGAGTAGACACCCTTTCTGAGAGAAGGGAGCATAATTTGGAGTGGTCTCAAATGTGCAGATACCAGTTCAGCCTCCTGCTGGTCATGGGGGTTTTGGGTTCCGGATCTGGTTAGTGTTAATAGTCTCTGATCTCCAGATTGACAATGACAGTCCTTGCCATATCCAGGAAATAAAGGTGCATTTTTTTTTCCTTTCTAGATAACAAATAACTAATGATTTTTAATTGATTGTTGTTTTAGGACTGCAACATTTTACCATCTTTTCTTCTATTTGCTACTTGGAGCAATTGTTTTTGTTTTTGTTTTGCTAATAGGTCATTTAATAAGTAGTTTTCAAGGTGGTGCCTGTGACTCAAAGGAGTAGGGCACTGGCCCCATCTGCTAGAGGTGGTGGGTTCAAACGCAGCCCTGGCCAAAAACTGCAAAAAAAAAAAAAAGAAGTAGTTTTCATGGCCAGAAGGCTGACTTCTCAACAGGAAAACCATTATATTTTACACAAATGTGTGTTTGTGTGCACTTGATGTTATCTCAGCAGTTGCTATCCCGGGGCTCAAGGGAGCTGTGAGATGGCTTTCAGAGGTTCGATATTCAGGGATACGGGACTTGAAGTCGGTGGGAAGCCTTTCCCACTGCTTTCCCTTTCCTTCATCCTATTGTTGACCTGGAGCCTCCAGATGCCTTATCTTACCTTATCTTATTGCAAAACTCCTGATGCTTTGGGTAATATGGCTTAACAGTGTTCTAAACCAACCTCTGCTAGCAACTTTATCCTGAATATCCAGGCAGGTTCATTACTCAGGTTATTTGGAGGCCTGCTTTCCAAGCATACCTTCCTTTGTTCAATTATTGTGCCAGGGCCTGGCTAACACTGGGTATACTCCTAGATGAATAAGATGTTTCCTCACGTCCAGCAAAGAGATAGAGTCTAAGCAAATACCGTGTTTCCCAGAAAATAAGACACTGTCTTATATTTATTTTTTCTCAAGAAGACACATTAGGGCTTAATTTCGGGGGATCTCTTTGTACCAAAATGCATAGCGTGGCTATGCAGATACACTGCTATGCCCATCACTAGGTCTTGTTATCAGGGTAGGGCTTATATTTAACAAATGCACAGAAATCCTGCTAGGGCTTATTTTTGGGGTAGGTCTTATTTTTGGGGAAAAATGGTAGTTACAGCACATGTGAATGCGGAATCAATGGGAAAAGATAGGCTAACTTCCCTGGAGAAGGTGGTGTTTCTTTTATAGTCCAGTGGTTCTTCCGGTTCTCTCCAAGCTTAAATCCCCATACTCAGTATTCTCATTGGAGCAATTTCTTCTGTCCATTGGTTTCGGGCAAGAAGAAGAGGATCTTGGCAAAGTACTTCGAAAAAGATTGACTTCCTAAGAAACAACAGAACTGTTTGTTAACATCCACAAGCTGTTTTCATATGCAATAAACATTTTCCTTCTTCCCCCTCATCTGCAAGGCCTTGGACAAAATGACTGTTCTTATAATGAGTAGCAGGGTATATTCAAACTATTACCACAGCCCCCCCATTTTGTACTTCACAATATTTTAAAATAGATGGATAATTTCCCTTCTCCACTCTTTTTCCTGGAGCCTGACAATTAACTAAAGCTGATATGATGGTGACATCACTCTAGTTAGAGGAGGCCTCTTTTAAAGTCAAGAGCCTCTTTAAACTAATAATCCAGGGGAAATACACGGGGGTTGGGGAGGGGAAGCCCATCACAGCAGTGTGAAGGATCACGTTACCTCACATGTGCTGGTGCCCACCCACAGCAGCGGATGACACTGATCCCAAGCCCCTGTATGATGGAAACGTTTCTACCTCTGTGGAATGAACTCTGCGAGAGTGAAGCATATATAGATTTTTATTTAGTTAGTTTTGTTATTGTTTTTTTGAGACAGAGTCTCGCTGTATCTTCCCAGTTAGAGTACATTGGCGTTGCCATAGCTCATTACAACCTCAAACACCTGGGCTCAGGCCATCCTTCCGCTTCAGCTGGGACCACTTGGGCTCAATCAAGCCATTACAGGGGCCTGCCTTAACGCCTGGCTCATTTTTCTACCTTTTGTAGAGATGGGTTTCTGCTTTTTTTCAGACTGGTCTTGAACTTCTGGCCCCAAGCTATCTTCCTGCTTTTAGCCTCTCTGAGGCATGAGCCATGGGGCCAGCTGAAGCATATTTCTTTTTTTTCTTTCAATTTCAGATTGATATGAGAATACAAATGTTGAGGTTACATTGTTTCATTTTTAAGGTAAAGTTCAAGTTGTAGTTGAGCCCTTCGCCCAGGAGGCGCACTGACACCCCTACATTGTGCACATTAGGTGAGATCCCACCACTCACCCTCCTCCCTCCTTCGCTCTTCCCCACTCCCTTCCCTCTTGCTGGACTGTTTTTCTTTCATGTGGGTGTGTAGAGGCTTATATATTAGTTTCATATCAGTATTGAGTACATTGGGTATTCTTTTTTCCCATTGTTGTGATACTTCACTAAGAAGAATGTGTTTCAACACCCAGGTAAACACAAAAGATGTAAATTCCCCATCTTTTCTTAAGGCTGAATAATGCTCCATGGTATACATACACCAGATGGGCACTTGGGTTGATTCCACATCTTGGCAATTGTCAATTTAGTTCAATAAATAGTCTAGTGCAAATGTTCTTGTGGTAAAATGATTTTTGTTCTTCTGAGTAGATACCTAGTAATGGGATTGTGGGATCAAATGGGAGGTCTAATTTGAGTTCTTTGAGGATTCTCCATACTTCTTTCCATAGAGGTTGTATTAGTTTGCAATCCCACCAGCAGTGCAAAAGTGTTCCCTTCTCTCCATATCTATACCAGCATCTGCAGATTTGGGGTGTTGTGATGTGGGCTAATTTCACTGGGGTTAGGTGATATCTCAGAGTGGTTTTGATTTGCATTGCTCTGATGATTAGGGATGGTGAGCATTTTTTCATGTGTTTGTTGGCCATTTGTCCATCTTGATCAGATAAGTTTCTGTTCAAGTCTATGGCCCACTTATAAGTGGGATTGTTTGTTCTTTTCTTGTTGACTAATTTGAGTTCTCTGAAGCTTGTTTCTAAATATCTGTTCTTGCTCATTTATCTGCAGTAGGAATTCTCGTTGCTGTGGCTCATGGACCCTCATTGTCTTGTAGATTCCATCTTTCACCTCAGCTTACAAAGGTGCCTGCAGTGGAAACTTCTTTATGTCCGACATACAGATGCTACTTGAGGGAAGGGGCTTGTGGAGATAAAATGGAGTTTTTAAAAGAGGAACTGTTGCTCTGCTCTCTGTCTCATTTTTAAACCACTGAACAGAACATTTAGGAAGACTGTAAATGTTGTCCTGTTTCTGGGAAGAACGCTGCTCTTAGGGGCCCCGTTCTAAAGTTTCTTGCAAGTCACACTGGTACCGTGTCTGCTGACACCCCCATTCTCATCCTGACATTGGTAGGACTAGGAAGTTCACTAGACTAAAGACTCTTTCCAGAGGACCCCTCACCAAGAGACAGGACGTGGATTGCTATGTTCTAGTGCCATATGTACGAAAAGTGGGGAGCATTCTGTGTAATCTGAGACCTTACATGATGTTTGAAAACTCATGGTTTTGACTTCCCCACTTTCACATCTAAATAATGGTGTCAACTCATTCCAGAGCAACTGCTTCCAAGGATGGACTACTGGTCTTGGTGAACAACTTCCCCAGGGAAGAATGTCCCAGGTGACCATAGTGATATTCAACAATGAGGTCTGTGGCGTTTTTCCTAGAATAAGTTCATAATCTTGACTGTCTGGCTTCATGTATCCTGTTCTTGTTTGGGACAGACTAGAAGCTGGGCTAAAAGCCACTGGTAAGACTAACATACAGTGGTCTGAGGAAACTGAGGTCCCACACTAACAAAGAAGTTGGTTAAATTCTGGAGAAGGAGGTTTAATTCTTTAAAACTCAAAATAATAGAAGATGTTCGCAAATGTAAGATATTTTTATTTTGGCTATGCATGTGTATTTAAATGTTTACTATCAACTTAAAAAATACATGCTAGTGTCGGGTCTGTCAGAATCTAGTAAGAAGGAGAGAAACCGTGCTGGGTTTTTGAGCAAAGGGGGTTTAGTGCGGGAAAAGACAGGGAGCTGACCTGGGGACACTGAACTCAGAAGTGGCTACCAGCCCAGAGGGTCGGGGTGGGGCAGAAAGGGAAGAGGCCCAAATGCCCGAGCAGCCATGAGGAGGAGCCCTGCCTCAGGGTGGGGTGTGGGGACAGGCCCCTGCCGCTGTGCCCGCACTGTGGAGTGAGTGACAGAGACCAAGGAGGATGGAGAGCTTTGGGGGAACTGCTGGGGCCACCGAGAGCGCCCCGCGCAGCCGTTCTCGGGGTGCCTAGAGACCCTCAGGCAAGCGGGAAATATCTCTCCTCTCCCCTCCAGTGACCCCTTAACGCCTGTCCCGGGCAGAATCCTCCAGGCAGAAGAAGCTGGTAGAGCCCTGGTGGCGTGGCGCGCAGATGAGGCCGCAGCCGCACAGGGCTCAGGGCAGAAGGCGAGTGTGGGCTGAGGGATGACAGGGGACTGCCATGTCCCCAGCTCCGCTCCCAGCATGCACGGGCTCTTCCGCCCATTTGTAAACGTCTCCGCTGCACCAGTGACAGTGTCAAGCTCCTGTCTAGCAAGCTGTGGCTTCCCTGTGAAAACCTGCTTTGACTTACCCTGCTCCCCGCAAAACCTGAGACATGAATCTCTTACCTCTCTTCGTATTCATCCCAGACTGACGTTAATGGTTTTTTTTGGTTTTGGCTATTCACTAAAGACTGTATATTGTAAAGTTAATTGTCACCAGCAGTGTCTACATAAAAAAAAATTGGAAATTAACAAGAAAAAAGGAAGAGAAACCTCTGAGGATGGAACTATTCATATCTGTGACTTTATTTCTGGAACTGGTCACAGACCGCAGTTGATATTTATAAAGGCCTTTTTCTGCCTGCTCGACTACATCCCCCCTGCCTTCAGTTAGTTGGTCAACATTCTGTATTTGGTGAGGTGACCCAGAGGGTGTTAGCACTTTTCTGGTCCTGTCTTTCTTTTTTTTGAGACAGAGCCTCAAGCTGTCCCCCTGGGTAGAGTGCTGTGGCATCACAGCTCACAGCAACCTCCAACGCCTGGGTTCAAGCGAGTCTCCTGCCTCAGCCTCCCAAATAGCTGGGACCACAGGCGCCTGCCACAATGCCCGGCTATTTTTTGGTTGCAGCCATCATTGTTGTTTGGTGGGCCTGGGCTGGATTTGAACCCGCCACCTTGGGTGTACGCGGCTGGCGCCTTAGCCACTCGAGCCACAGGCGCCGAGCTGTTCCAGTCTTGTCTTTACTGGACGTATTAAGTTATGAGAGATGCCTCAGAGTGCCCTGGGTTCTGACCCAGTCCGGGACCAGCGTTGTGTAGCCTCTGGTACAGGTGGACAGCAGCAGCAGTCACTCCCCACACCCCCCACGCCAGGCACAGCAACCATTCTTTTGCCTGTTGGTTCAGAGATGCCAGGAGCCCACGTTTCAGATGGTGATCCATCTTCCAATTGAACAGAACAGTCGTCAATTCCTTTCATTCTTGCTTCAGAGCTTAGCTCTCTGACCAGTGGATCACAGTGCTGGGGGAGCAGTAGCAGAACTCCTGTAGTGGGGAATAGGAGCAACAGTGAGGGCAACTACAGCCGGTTTACTTCTTTATTTCTAGAACCGTAGATTCTGGCTCCCGGAGAACAGGCACCACGAATTGGTCACTGGTTTTGAGCATACATTGCTTCTTGTAGGACAGAGGTCCCACCTCACAGGCGCTCTCAGCTGAGCCCTTAGGAGGCGGTGTGCCTTTGTCTTGGTCAGGGCCTTGGCCCGTCACTTCTATATTTTGCTGTGAAATGAGTTCCTCAGTCTGAAGCAGTGCTGTGTGGGGACACCATGGGGTGACTATGGCGTCCATAGGCCATGGATGGTATGTATGTTGGCAGAAACATCGCAAGCAGAGAAGACAAGTTGATATCCAGAATAAGGGTCCATTCTGGTGAAGACTGTTGGGGGTCCTCCATAATACAAGGGCTTTAGTGTACCTGGGGGCTGAATTGTCCCCCTTCCCCACCAAATGGTGGCACAATGGGAGCTCAGTGTTGGCCTCTGCTCCTGTCAGCTTGCGCACTTAGCAATGGGGATGAGAAGATCCCCGCTGGGAGGTCCTGGTGTTGAGCCCATTCTTGGCCTGCATTCCTGGGGGCAGGGGTTTTGTACATGCACCTACTGAGCTGCACCTGGGCACCTGGAGCAGGCGCTCACAGACACCTGTGTAGCAGGCTGTCTTTTCTACTTACTTTTTCTGCAGCTGATGCCTTTGTAAGCCTCTATGTAACCTTTATGCTCTGTGACAGTTTAAGAGGGCCATTGCAGACAGTCTTCTAATCCTTAACTTCCAAATTCCTAATTATCCAGCCAACCCATTAGCCATGCCCTGTGAGGCAGAATCCGTCCAACCATACTTAGTCTAGTCAAAGTTGACAATGAGATACAGTCCTTCAACTGTTGTCCCCAAGAGGATTTCTCTTCCCCTGTGCTTTTGTTTGTTTTGTTTTAGTACATATATGATTACGACTATAGTGCTTTATTCCTAGTTTGCCAGAGTATTGTGAAAAGCCATCTCTAAACCAGATTCTTCCTCAGCTATTTGTTCATAGATCTCCATAAAAACCCAGCACTGGATGGAGGGAAGATGGCAGCAGAAGAGTGAGGCATGGTAGCCTGAGTCTGATTTTGTGTTATGAACTAAAATAAAATCTTAAGGCTTCCCCTAGTGGCTGGCTGACTGGACCTCCTCTTGGCCAAGGGTATCCCTCAAACAGAGCTGCTGACCATGAGGAAGGAGATTGGACCTGCCTCATTGTGCCGCTCCCCTTCTTAGAGTTGTCCTTTGTGACTTGTCAACAGGCCTAAGGCTATGCAGGACCTACCTGCAGGTCCTCAATATACCCTATGAACAACCTGAGTCTGTCTAGGACTTTGTCTCTGATTAACAGACCCTTTATCTTAAGCATTCCTTTTCACTAACTCTAGGCCTCTTGGACAGAGCCTAAATCTTTCTGCCAATTGTCAGCTAAAGACTCTTTAAACCCACCTATCACCTGTAAGCTCCCCCTTCCAGATGTCTCACCTTTTTGGGTCAAACCATGTATGTTTCCACTTACTGATTTATGACCTCATCTGTAATCCTGTCTCCCTAGAATGTATAAACCAAACTGTAACCCCACCACCACCAGTCCACTTGCTTCTTTGGTGTGGCTGGGCGGTCATGGCTCTCAATTTTAGCTCAGAATAAACCTCCTTAAACTATCTGACTGAGTAAGGCTTCTTTTCCTTCGACAGTGTGCACCATTTCCCCTTGGTGAGGAGGTGTGGCTGTGCATGCCTAAAGGTGTGGTAACATCCAGTCAGTTGTGGCCAGCTCAGGTTACATGGCTCAGTCTCAGTCTCTCTGGCAAGACAGAAGTTTCTTAAAAGGTAAATAGTTACATGGAAAAGAGGGCAGGTCTTTACTCTAAACCCTAGGGGTATGCACCTGTCTTCCTTTGGGGCTTGCCATAAGCTCCATTCTGCATCCCTATTTACTACAGAAATATCCGGTGCCACTGGACCTGCTGAGTTAGGTGGGCCACAGCTGGCCTAGCCGGCAGTGCATCAGTCTACAGTCTACATCCCGGCTGTGTCTGGGATTATACATGACGCTGGGCAGAGCAGCACACTTAAATGCTCTAGGTCGCTCACTAAACAGTGAAAATCTTTCTTGGTTATCTTGGTGCAAGGAGCAATAATAACTAACCTGTCATTCTGGAGGGAGTATCTTGAGATGATCTTCTGTCTGTATTAGATCTTTCGAAACTGGCTGAGTCTCAGGGGCTGTAGCTTCTCCCCTCTGCTGAGACTGTGTCTCAGCCAGACTCCTCACGCGTGTGCTGCCCACTGTTCATCTCTCCAGGGATCAGGATGTCCTCCGAGCAGGGGATGAGTTGGATCTCTAGCAGAAACAAAGTCCCTGCAGGCTAGATTATGGCAAGAGAGTTGACACAGCCCTGCAACAAGACAATAAAGGTGTCTTCTGGTAGTTTTTAAAATTGATATAGAGAAAAAAGCTCAGATTAACAGCTGCCAAAATATAGGGCCGTCCTATAGAAGGTTGATCTTGGGCTTGAAAGACGATGAGAAAATAATTGAAATAATGTTCTTTACAATAAGTTGAATGTGGAAATATGTGGTGTGTAACATGGCAGCTGTGGGCAGGCATAGAGGAGACTTCAAAAAATACATCCAGATATGATTGCTGGGTCTTTATTTAAAAAGCACAATATTACATAACAAAAAAGTTATGTAATTTTTGTTATGTAATGTTATAAAAAACATAGCCCTTCTTGCTAATTATGGCATGCTGTCACATCCTTTAAGGATTATATGGAAGAGTATACAAATTAATAAATGGAAAACAAACTCTATAAATGGTATGTTTTATTGCTATTTACTTTATTTTTCATTTTTCAGTCTAGGATATATTCTTTTAAAATTTTTTTTTATTAAATCATAATTAACTGTGTACATTTTAAAATTATTGAGAGTATTGCTGTTTACTTAATCCTCAGAATAGACTTATAAAATAATTGGGCTAAAGCCTTTTCCTGTTTTGCAGTTAAGAAAAGTGAGGCTCAGTACTAATATGAAAGCCATAGATGTACAGCTAACTCCCCCACGGAGGAACATCATTAAACCCAAATGAGGGGTGAGGGGGAGGGACAAGACTAGGGAGCCCTCACCTAACGGGCACAATGTAAGGGAGCATGGCAGAATCCTGGTGCGGGGAGCAGCTACAACTTGCACTCTACGTAACAAATGTGAACAATGTAATCGCATCATCTGTACCCTCGTATTAATCTGAAATGTAAAAATAAAGAAAAATTAGGCTAAGAGAGTGAGACTTTCTGTATTTAGGTAACTTGTCTAAATTCTCACTTCTCACAGCCGATCACTAATAGAGTTTCAAACCCAGACCACATGTCCTGACTGACGTATGGATGTCAACGAGACTGTTAAGATATGTTCATATATTTCCAAACTTGAGACATTAATTTCTATTTTCTTGTTTTATTTTTCTCTCTTCCTTTCCCCTCTCCACAAATCCTATCCCAAGGAGGGAGGGGAAAGTGGAGAGAGGAGAGAGAAAGGTGGTTTAGCTTGTTCTTTCTCCGCTCCCTGGAAGCATCTTGGAGAGGAATGACTCTGTGTTGTGCTTAGGCTGGATATTAGACTCTGGGGCTTTCAGCTCTGGCAAAGATTTCTGAGCCAAGCTTAGCAGGAATCTGTCTGATCTTAAGAGACCATAAGAGCTTGGAGAATGAGCACATATGTGGTGATTGATATGAGATGAAGAAACGAGGGCCTGGTCAGAGCGCCGTGCTCCGGGGAAGCTCCAAAAGACTTTTGCACGACACTGGGAGGCCCAGGAAGGTGAGAGCCCATACTTAAATGTTATTTTATTTTTGAACAAAATGACACATGGTACTATTTTTCATAAACCCTTTCTTTGTGGAATAAAGCCATACCTCCCACTTGTATACCTGTTTGTGGGCATGGAAGGGAAAAGCAGGGCATCAGTGGTGATGGGAGTGTGATTCATTCTGGGTATCGAAAGCTCGAGAATTTGTCTCATATCACCCAGGGCTTACAGGGAGAAGAACGCCTTTTGTGCACCTTAACATCACTATCAACTCAAAGTGTTTTCAGTTTACTATTGGTATGTGCTGGAGGCAGAGTCACTCAGCTGTTTGGAAGAGAGTGCTAATGAGGCCAAGGTCAGGGCTCTCATTTCCATACAGTCAAATACACTTAGAGAGAGAACTTCAGCTCTAGGTGCCACAAATTAAATCTCTAACTCCACCAAATGCCTCACAGATATGTGTGCTGGGTCAGGGGAGGCCTGGTGAGAGTGTGTGAATGGGTCAGCACAGATCCTCCACACCTCCGGGGCAAAAACTCAAAACAGATGTCTGTTGACATTTCTGTGTTTTGTATGAATGCTTGCAAAGGAGAGAACATACCGCTGCTGCCGTATGAACTAAGTCACAAAACAGAAGTTTATCAAGTCACATCTCTCTCATTTTTGTGGCAAACAGGTCTGTTCATTAGTTGTCCCAAACATTTCGCCCCAAATTTTTGCATATTGTAGTGTAATTCACAAAGATAATACACAGGAAGCATGCTTAAAAATCTGAAGATCCTAAGATTAAACAAAAATTCTGGAAAAGCAATGATAAAACATTAACAAATCATTGTAGTGTAATTTACAGGCTAGGCACTGTCCTTAAGGGCTCATTGTGAGGAATTTCGACATTTGTACACCCTTGTGTACATTCATCCACTACTCAAAGCAAGGCACAGAATATTTTCCTCATCTCAGAAAGCTCTCTTTTGCTCTTTCCCAAGAAAGATGCCCTTTCTTGCATCTTTCTAGGTGACCTCTGTTCTATCATCATAGATTAGTTTCAACTTTTCTCAATTATGTAGACGGAATCACACAACGTGTAACTTTGTGTCTATTCTCTTTCTCTCATCAAAATGTTTTTGAGATTCGTGCAAACTGTTACATTGTAGTAGCAGTTTATTCCTTTTTATTTTGGTACAAAGATACACAGTTTGTTTATTATCCTGCTAACTACTATTTGGATTGCTTCTTAGTTTTTACTATTATAACTAAAGTTTTTGTAAACATTTTCCATGTTTAAATTCTCATTTTTCATGCTATGGCTCTAAGAGCAGAAAAAGTTCTATATAGTAACTCCTGCAAATTGCTGGTTCCTTCAGTTTGCTTTGATTTTCTTTAATTGTTATCAAGTTTCAGAAGTTGAAAAAAATTAAAGTTTCCCTAATTAATTAATTACTTTATTGAGACAGTCTCACTCTGTTACCTGGGTAGAGTGCAGTGCTATCATCATCTCTCACTGTAACCTCAAACTCCTGGGCTGATGTGATCCTCCAGTTTCAGCCTCCCAATAGGTGGGGCTACAGGTGCATGCCATGATGCCTGGTTGATTTTTAAAATGTTTTATTAATGCCTCCCTCTTGCTTAGGCTGGTCTTGAACTTCTGAGCTCAAGCACTTCTCTTGCCTCTGCCTCCCAGAGTGCTAGGATTACAGGCGTGAGCTGCTGCTCCTTGCCCCTGTCCCTGGTTATCACTCATCAAGTTCAGCTTCCTAAGCCATGCCCAGTTAAACCCAATGTGTGTGCTTTTGAATTCTATGTTCCAAAAGCCTCTCCTGTTTGCCAATATGAATTCATTTGGTAATTAATTATTTCTTTATTCAACAAAAATTTATCAGCATCCTCTTTTACATTTGTTGGGTTTGTGCAGGTTTGCATACCTCCTGGCACGGGTTACATTTGTGCAGAACTTGAGACAATGCTTGCTGTGCCTAGGACAATGCCCAGTGCATAGAGGAACTAGATGAATATTTTTAAATGAAGGAAGGAACTCTCAGATTAATATAGAGATTGACTCGAATACAAATAAATGACTATGGTTGCAAGTTGGAAAGAGAAGCATGGAGACATGAAGAGTACACGTATCTGTTCTTGTTTTTCTCCTGGAGCCACTTAGTCATATTTCTGCAGTGACACTTCTCTATTGGACTATAATTTGTCTGATGATCGCATTCTCCCCATTTCAGGGGCAGAACAAGGACTGTTTTCTGTTAATTTTGTATCTCTAGTGCTTAATCCATTAGCTGGCACTCAGAAAAAAGTGACTAACTCTGTCTAGGTTGGCCAAAGAAAATTACACAGGAGAAAGGACATTTGAGAGGAGAGCCAGGTGAGGAAGGGTGCCGATGGCTGGTGTTCCAAATAAAATAGATTGTCTGATCTGTGCAGGTGTTTTGAATACTTAAGGAAATGTTCCCATGTGATATTCCTGAGTTGCCATTGTCAAAAGTTTGAATCCCTTTCAGCAATTAATTAAGTTATAATTATTTGTTTTAAAGTTCTTACTACATACATATCTACATAGCAAGATGGTCCTGAACCAAGATTTTTTCCTCCAAAATATTATTTTCTTGTCATTTATTTAACAATTATTTCACTGAGTGGCTTAAATACAAAAGAAGAATATAACAACAGCAAAATAGTTGCCTAACATTTTAACAAAGGCGTTTATACCACATAGAATGAATAAAGGAAATTGTTAGTATTATGATTCTTAGCCATTCCAGGCAGAAGAATGATCTATTTTTCAAACAATTTAAAAAATTAAGTAGTTTCCTTTCCATGATTGATAATCAAATCCAGCTGATTCTATTTACTATTAAAGAATATGCGTGCCATTGATTCACAGAGAATACTATTAACAAAGAAGTTAGAATCTCTTTATTTCACATTTATCATACAAATGGAAGTTTTCCATAAGAGGTCTAGAAGAGAATGTTTTAGCGTTACTTTTTCCCCTTTACTCATACAGGCGTGGAGTAAATTGCACAGGGAACTTTTCTGATTGAATATTGGAGGCCATGTCTCCATGACTGTGGCAGACAAGGATTCTAGGCATTGTGAACTGTAAGATGTAAAGCGCAGGAGCTCTGAGTGTTGGAACGATTCTCCTGGGCAATGCAGTGCACGGAGGAGTCAAGTGGAAATGTCGTCGTCGTCTACGTTTTATTTTGAAGACTATCGTCTCCTCAATTCCTTCCTTCCCTACTTTGCTGCAGCAGATTTTGACATAAAAGAAATCTCATATTCTTTGTAGGTATAATGTGGAAGTCTAATATTTTAGACTTCAGAATAAAAATTTCCTTCCATGCCTTTAATAAGATTTTAAAGCATTTAAAAAGCATTAATTAAGCTTTACAAGGCAACTCTAAGATGATTTGATCAATTCAAAAACATTGTCATAAAGTCTGCACTCAGCTTCCAATTACTATATGTCCCAGTGGAGAAAAAAGCACAGATAATACAAACCACAGATAATACCCAAACCGTTTCTACTCAGTGAGTGATGGCTTAGATACTTTAAAAAATGCAGCTAATCCAAAATAATTTATATTTGATCTTAGAGCACATTATATGATTTTCTTTCATGAAACTACACTAAGATTCATTACTATAATTATGTTATATTTAAATGAAAACTATAATTAATCCCATCTCCTTATGCATATGCTTATTACTAGGAGAAAGAAATATATAAAAACCACAGGCTATGTGTCAGAGAGAAGTCGTCCAGGGATGTGTATTTTTGCCTGTCTACAATCTGCGAAGGGAAATCACATATATAACATTGCACTTCATAGAGCTTTAGAGATGAAGGCACTCTGTAGATAAACTATACCAGCCCAGCTCACTTGATAGGTAACAAGGAGGCCCACTATAGTGACAGGTGACCCACTAGGGCTGGCTAATGACATTATTATTTACAGTGGGAGAGGGAGAGAGAAGGAGAGAGAAAAAAGGAAGGAGGAAGTAAGAGAGATATGTAGAGAGAGAGAGAGAATGACAGAGAGCAGGAGCCTAAATTTCTCATAATTGAACAATGTTTGAGTCAATTGTGACCCGTAAATCTCATACCATTCAACTAGCTTTAAAAAAAAATGCAAGTAAGTAGCAACAGCCTCAATGAGACATGCCATTATCCCACTCCTTCCTCTGGCCCTTCTCAAATTCCCATTTCTTAAATGGATGCCCTCGTGGATTCTGCCTTTGAGATTCTATATAACCGACTGTAACTATATATTTAATTGTATTTTCCCTGGGAGGTTCTCAGTTCTTTGAGGACCGGGACCATGTCACTCTTACTTACCATCTTGTGTCCAGGTCCTGGCCAACTGTCTGATTCAAGCTTACTATTCATTAAATAGTAATCTCAATGGAGTAGACAATGATTACTACAAAAAGAAAAATCAAGAAAAAAGTGCATTCCCCATGACCAACACAGTCGTGGGTTCTCAGGCCCCTCTCTCCCTGTCTGTACCCACCCAGGAACCAGAGCAGATGGCTTAAAGTGACAGGAGTCTGGGCTGTCCCTGACAATACTCAAGTGTCCGGACAGGGCACTGAGAAGTAGTAGTTTTGACAGTGACATGACATTCTGATACAGCCGAAAGACCAACTGTCGAACTTTCAGCTGTTATGAAAGAAGGAATTAATGTGCTCAGTAGATACACTTACTCCAAACCCAAGCAAATCAAATCTCCTCATGACTCAGGTGACGAGGTTCGCCACCAACAAGCCAGAGCCCGGATCTCCTGACCCCGAGAGCCAGCGCACCAGCCCTGTGCTGCCTCAGGATGGGCTTCTCGTCTCCAGGACACGCCTCCTGTCTATAGGGTGACCAGACATCCCAATTTTGGCGGGACAGTCCGGCTTTTCAACAATTTGTCCTGTGTCCCACCGCGTTTTAAAAAAGTCCCAATTTTTGGAAAGAATGCACCAACGGGCTGGAGAAGAAGAAAGGAATATATGGTTTTCAGCCGCCATATGGCTATTTTGCCAGAATATGAGTTTTATATTATTTTTGTTAATTTTATAATGTTAAACTGTAATAAATAATTGCTGAGAAGTGATTACCGAGAACTGCTTATCAAAGTTTGCCTTAGCTCGGCGCCTGTGGCTCAGTCGGCTAAGGTGCCAGCCACATACACCTAAGGTGGCAGGTTCGAATCCCCAGCCCGGGCCCGCCAAACAACAATGATGGCTGCAACCAAAAAATGGCCGGGCGTTGTGGCGGGCGCCTGTGGTCCCAGCTACTTGGGAGGCAGAGGCAGAAGACGACTCGCTTGAGCCCAGGAGTTGGAGGTTGCTATGAGCTGTGATGCCATGGCACTCTACCCAGGGGGATAGCTTGAGGCTCCGTCTCAAAAAAAAAAAAGATTCAAAGGTTACATGAAAAATGATTCCTGTTTCAAGAGTTAAAATGCACTAGAGGTATGATGCGGCTGGGGTTGCTGTTCTGATGGCTGTGGAGGAGGGGCCACAGTGCAGGTGGGCTATCTAGGAGCTGCTATGCCAGCAGGGTGTGAAATCCCTTCCCTGGCCTCTGAGACCATAGAGGGAAGTTTGGATTTAGGGGCACTTCTGTGGTTGCTAGATCCTGGTGAGTAGCTGGCCTCAGGAGAGGTGGGGAAGAGCAGTAAGGTCTGTGGCATGAGAGCATGAGTGGGTGGGAAGGGTAGTGAAGGAGCTTTTTCAAGAGTTAAGGAAGGGGGTCCCTTGGGCTCAGGGTGTTGTATGTGAGCTTCTAGGGATGTTCAGGACAAGCCAGCCCCTGGATGGGCAGGTCTTGCTGCCAGGGGACGGATCTGTCCTAGAGAACCAACTTTGTTATTCTTGCTGTACTATGGGGTCTTCTACAAGGAGAATTTATTAGTGTCTCTTTTTTTTTTTTGAGACAGTCTCACTGTGTTACCCTTGGTAGAGTGCTATGGCATCACAGCTCACAGCAACCTCAAACTCTTGGGCTTAGTTAATTCTCTTGCCTCAGCCTCCCAAGTAGCTGGGACTATAGGTACCTGCCACAATGCCTGGGTATTTTTTGGTTATAGTTGTGATTGTTGTTTGGCAGGCCCAGGCCAGTGTATGTGGCTGGCACCCTACTGCTGAGTTACATTCACTGAGACTTTTTTTTTTCTTTTTTGAGACCAAGTCTCACTCTGTTGCCCGGGGTAGAGTGCCATGGTGTCATTGAAGCTCACAACAACCTCAAAGTTCTGGGTTTAAGCGATCCTTTTGCCTCAGCCTCCCTAGTAGCTGGGACTACAGGCACCTATCACAATACCTGGCTAGTTTTTCTGTTTTTTTTTTTTTTTTTTTTTTTGAGACGGAGCCTCAAGCTATCCCCCTGGGCAGAGTGCCATGGCATCCCAGCTCATAGCAACCTCCAACTCCTGGGCTCAAGCGAGTCTCCTGCCTCCGCCTCCCAAATAGCTGGGACCACAGGCGCCGGCCACAATGCCCGGCCATTTTTTGGTTGTAGCCATCATTGTTGTTTGGCGGGTCCGGGCTGGGGATTCAAACCCGCCACCTTGGGTGTACGTGGCTAGCACCTTAGCCGATTGAGCCACAGGCGCCGAGCCAGTTTTTCTGTTTTTAGTAGAGATGGGGTCTAGTTCTTGTTCAGGCTGGTTCTGGAAATGCTGAGCTCAAGCAATCCACCCACCTCAACCTTCCACAGTGCTAGGATTACAGATGTGAGCCATAAAGAAGAAATGAGGTAGCATGTAGTCAGCTGCAGGAGTGAGATAGACTGTGGGGGTACTATGTACTTGGTGGGGGGTCCAGTGTACACTGATGAAAGAAGAACATTTTTCCTGCCTCTTGCATGCTCTCTACCTACTCCTTGTGCTAGAGACAGGCCAGGGATGTGGTCCTTCTTTGCCTCCTCTGCCTGTCTCTCATTTATGGAGTCTGTAGAGAACTTAGATGGGTCTTAGATGAGCCACCTTTCCAAGGCATGGGCTGTGGTGGCATCAGTGGTACCTTGGAGCTGAGCTAGGCTGGCTCATAGGAACCAATTGTGAAATTGTTGGGAATTTTGCAAGCCAGTTGTTAAACACAGCCATAATTTTAAAAAATCAGATTGTATGCACTTATAAAATAAATTATATCAAAGACATAGGTAATAGGCCAGGCACAGTGACTCACACCTGTAATCTCATTGCTTTGGGAGACTGAGGTGGGAAAATTGGTTAGTCTATGAGTTTGAGGGTCCAGACTGGGTGATGGAGCGTGAGAGACCCCTTGTCTCCAAACAAGCAATAAATATCCAACTCATGATTTCTAGTAGTATTTTCTACTAATACTTCTGTTTTAATACTGGTACAGTACTGGTAGAATACCACTATTTGCTAGTAAGACTTTTGTAGTATCCATATTTGTAAGACTATTTTCTCTGTGACAATAATACTATATACCATATACTCTCTTCCCAACTCCCGGCTCAGTGACATCAGATTGGCAGCTTCAGGTTGGCTATGGTAGGAGAGTTTATACCATGGAAATTGGCAAATGTTATAAATCAGGGTTTTGTTTTTTTTTTTTAATCTGGAGAGCTAGTTAAACTTTTTTTTTTTTGGAGACAGAGCCTCAAGCTGTTGCCCTGGGTAGAGTGCCGTGGCCTCACAGCTCACAGCAACCTCCAACTTCTGGGCTCAAGCGAGTCTCCTGCCTCTGCCTCCCAAGTAGCTGGGACCACAGGCACCCACCACAACGCCTGACTATTTTTTGGTTGCAGCCATCATTGTTGTTTGGCGGGCCTGGGCTGTATTCGAACCTGCCACCTTAAGTATCTGTGGCTGGCGCCTTAGCCACTTGAGCCACAGGCGCCGAGCCTAGTTAAGCTTTTACATGTATCAGCAGAGACTGCCCTGTGGTGGGGAGGGCACCAGGGTTGGTAGGGGTGGAGGAGGCAAAGGCTATGGTCTGCCACTATAGAGCAGGGAGCCTTGAGAGGAGGAGAGTCAGTAGGGTTGGGTAGCACAGGGCCAGGCAGGACTATTTCAGGGACAGTAAGGGGCCCTGGTGTCTCCAGCAAGAGCAGTTTTCGATATGGAAGGGGCAGAGAGGGTTTGGGAAGCAGATTCTCTAAGCAGATGGAGCCACTTCCTTCTAGACTCTGCCTAATAGAACGTTCCCCACTGTAAGAAGAGAGGGAATCCAGTGATATTTAAATACAGTCCCACTTGTGCTTTTTTGCTTTTTTTTTTTGATGATAGTCTTGCTTTTGTCCAGGCTGTGGTGTCAGCTCACAGTAACCTTCAACTCCTGGGCTCAAGTGATCCTCCTACCTCAGCCTCCTGAATAGCTGGGATTATAGGTGCTGGGCCCTCATTTGGCCATGCCTGTTGTTCCTAGCATCTTACACAGGGTCTGGCACCTAGTAGATGCTCGGGGAACAGGGTCCCTGCTGGCTGAGATTTAGCTGGTGTGGAGGAGGCCAGTCCTCACCTTCCCAGATGGGGCAGGTCTTAGGTCCTCACTGGTGGAGGGGAGAATGTGTCATCTGGGCTCCTGTTAGTCCCTGCCCACTACTGGATCAGGCTACCAGTTATAGCCACTATACACTGTGTCCTTATGCCTTTTTTGTTTTACCTTTCTTTAAGAGATTAGGTCTTGCTCTGTTGCCCAGGCTGGAGTGCAGTGGCCTAATCATAGCTCCCTGCAGCCACAGTTCCTGGGCTCAAGCGATCTTGCCTCAGCCTCCTGGGTCTGCAGGTGTGTGCCATCACCCCTCAGCAATTAAATCTTTTGTGGAGATGGCGTCTCTGTTGTCCAGGTTGGTCTCAACTCCTAGGCCCAAGTGATCCTCCTACCTTGGCTTCCTGAAATACTAGGGTTACAATACAAGTGTGAGCCACCATGCTAGGCCTTAGGCCCTTTTCATGAAAGTTCTGCTTTGAACTTCACACCCACAGTAAATGCCATTGTGCCTTTTGTCTAGGCAGGAACCACTGTCTAGGAAAGGGATCAGCTTCTCATGTGAGGCTTAAATCTGTGTCACTGGGTCTGGCTGGAAGTTTGGGGGTTTGTTTGGGAGCTCAGAGAGAGGTAGGAGCCAGGTGGTGTTCATGCAGGGGGTTACTGTTGGGGGGGGGAAGGGTCTCAGGAAGCCTGTCCATCAGCAAGAGCAGTCTGGAAAACTCTGACACGTGCACACCAGCCCCCCGGGGGAGGAAGGAGGCCATGTAGACTGCCAGACAGGACCCTAGCTGTTTCTGACTTAGCCCTTTGTCATCTCATAGGGAGACTAAGCCACAGATATGGGAAGGGGGCTGGCCAGGCCTAGCCCGTGTGCTGCTCTTGACTCCCTGGTTTTCCCATGCTTTCCTAGTCTCAGGCAGCTGGAAACTTCCCAGTGTGTGTGGGGAATTTGAGGAGGGTTTTATCCCGGGGTGCTGGGGCAGCTGGGGTTACCACTACAAAGACGAAAAGTAAAGCTGAGCACCAGCATGCAGTTGCCACAGGCTTGTGACCTGGATTTCTGCAGCTGTTGAAACAACTGCTGCTTGAGCCTGTGACACCTGGAAGGGGCAGGGGTCAGGAAGAGATTACCTGAGGGTCCTCCTAGGCCAGGACAGCTGGGGAGGAGGACAGCTGAGCTGGCAGTTTCCTGCCAAGAATAGCTGTGTGGGGTCCACTTTGACCTAGGAACCCTTCTCTGTGCTCTGAGCAAAGACGGCAGGTAGAAACAGACTCTCACATGGGCTACAGTTAGCAGAGCTCCTGGAGCCTCCCCTACATGGGCAGAGGTTCTAGTGATGGGTACAGGCAGGGAGCTGATGTCTGCCAGTCACCTGCACTTGGCTGAAAGGGAGGGCTCAGAGCCAGGTTGGGCCCCATAGCCCTGTTGACCTGGGCAGGTTTCCACACCTCTGCTTCCTAATCTGCCTGGTGAGAATATAATGTATAAAAAGTGCTCAGTCCACTGGGGGGCCTGCACTTCATAAATGTAGCCACTATTTTACTACTAGTATTAATCTGTGTTTTTTGTTTTTCAAATTTTTTTTTTTTTTTTGGACAGAGTGTTACTTGGTCACCCTTGGTAGAGTGCCATGGTGTCATAGCACATAGCAACATCATACTCTTGGGTTCAAGTGGTATTCTTGCCTCAGTCTTCCAGGTAGCTGCGACTAAAGGCGCCTACCACAAGGCCTGGCTATTTTTTTTTTGTGGTTTTTGGCCAGGACTGGGTTTGAACCCACCACCTCCCCATATATGGAGCTGGCACCGTACTCCTTTGAGCCACAGGCACCATGCTATTTTTTTTTTTTTTTTTTTTTTAGAGACAGGGTCTCACTCTTGCTCAGGCTGGTCTTGAGTCCTGAGCTCAGGCAATCTACCTACCTCAGCCTCCCAAGTGTTGGGATTAATTATAGGCATGAGCCACTGCGCCCAGCCTAACCTGTGTTGTTGATGGTGATGGGGCCCATAGGCTCTTTGAATAGTGTGAAAAGGGGCTGGGGCCTGTGGCACCATGTAATTTGTAGCTTTGGTGCTTTTCAGAGCAGCTTCCTAAGGAAGGGGCCAGCTGACCTGGCAAGAGGAATCTAGGCAGACAGGGAGTGAGCGAGGGACAGGGGTGTGTAGGTGTGTATGCATGCACACACATGTGTAAGTGTGTATATGTGTATTTGTATGCTTGTGAGCATGTGTAAGCATGTGTGTGTATGTGTGAGTGTGTATGAGTGGGATGTATGAGCCTGTCAGTTCTGTTACTGGTATGATCATGATCCCAGCAGAAATTGTAATACAAGCTCGTCCTAGATCAGAGCTTGGGACTCCCAGGATCTCAGCCTTGGTGCAGGAACCAGCATGATATTTTACCACTTGGTATTTTACAGCAACACTGGTGGCTCATCTACCCCTCTCAGTTTAGTCAGGGGTAGGGCAGTTTCCAGGACCTTCTGGAAGTCCTCTGTGTAACTCCTGGGCCTTGTGTTTTAAAATTTTATTAAATCCCTTATTTTGAATATAAATCTCATCAAAATAGCAGTAATAGTCAGCATTATTTTATTCATTTGTATGGGCCAGGCACTGACTACCCTGTGACAAAAGGTACCGAAGGAAATGGAGACTTTGAGGCATACGGCAAAGATGAAGCAGGGCTGGGAGGAGGTGGGGTCCATGCAGGGGGCTCCACGACCTGCTCCCTTAGCTGCTACAGCTCCCGCTCCTGAGATCTCAGAGGAAGAGAGGAGCCTTGTGGGTCACCCAGCCCGGGGTGCCCTCTGGGCTCTTCTCTATACAGGAGCAAGAGGGGAGAGATCCTCACACAGACAGGAATAAATGTGAGATTGTTCCCTGTACATAGAGGGCTATAGAATTTGGTCAGTTTCTGGGAAACTGGTCCCTTTAGGGAAGTCTGAGATTTGAGGTGACAGAATGGGCTTGACATGGCCAGTGCTTAGCACACACTTGTCAAATGCGTGGGAATGTCCTGCACCAAGAGCCAGAGGCCTGTGGCCAGCACTTGGCTGTGCTGCCAGCTGTCTGGGAGCCCCGGTGTAGTGCCTGGTATCTGATCAGGTGACCTCTTGTGTGTGGAGTTCTGAGCACATAGCTCAGAGAAAGGGTGTGATTACTGCGTTGTCCAGGAGCCACACCCCGTGCCCTCCCACTAGTCAGGGCTTTTCACACTGGCTGTCCAGGCCCTGGGTGGCTACATGCTTCTGCAACCTGCCGCCGGTGCCCTGGAGGGAGATCCCTGTGCTTGGTCACCCCTGAAGCTCTGTGCTCGAGTGTCAGCTCCCGGTTCTGGAGGGCAATGGCTGGATGGGGCCAAGCCTGCAGCTCAGCGGCTGCTCGTAGGGGCTGCTGCCTTGCAGCCACTCCACTGGCTTCCTAGGAATGAACCCGAAACACCAGCTCTGAGTGAGGTATGACAGTGCCTGCTTATTTGCTGTTGCCGTGCTGTTTCACAGGCTGGTCATCCTCTGGAGTGGAGGGCTTTCTGCCTGACACTGGGTCTGGCAGGGAATGGGGCAGCCCCAACACCTAGGGGTGCAGATGGACGAGCAGCTCAGGACAGGGCAGGCTAATGGATGGGTTTGGCAGGCCCTGTGTGGGGAGCTTGGCACACTTGTGTTCACAATGGTGCTAGCCCTGCTTTGTAGCTTTGTGAACAATTTTGAGCAAGTTGCTTCCCTTCCTTTGTAGCATGTCAGCACTCAGGCCTAATAGGCAGCCCCTCTCTGGGTTTGAGTCCCATTTCTTCTGTGTGGCCTTGGGCCTCCCTGGGCCTCAGAGTCATTCTTATAGGTAGGGGCTGGATGAGGTGACCACTAAGCCCATATCAGGCCAGAGAGCCTGGAGTTCATTCACAGAAATGGTGAGGACTACGTGCCTGCTTCTACCTCCTTCTCCTCCCTCCCATGTTCTTGGGTTAATATAGCCCTGGGAAGACCCCTGGAGCTGTCTGGGGACAAAGATGGGTCCCAGAGTTCACTTGAACACCATCTGGATCCCACACGGGGCCATGGGTGGTCTTGGATTAACAGCGGAGGGAAGTGGTAGCTTGTGATTCTCAAGAGTAGTTCATCTCTGGCCTGGACTTTGAGTGACTCTGAGTAGCAGGAAGCAGCTATTCTTTCTGAGGAAGAGAACCTCCCAGAGGGGCTGGTAAAGGAGGGAGTGACCTGCCCAAGGCCACAGTATCAGCCATGTCTGCCTCAGTTTCCTCATCAGGCACTTCTGGCCCTGACTCTGTGCCCTGGATCCAGGTCTCACACCAACACTAACCTCTGCCTCTCCTTCTCCTTCTCTGCAGGCTCCCCACTGCACAAGCAGGCATCCGGCTCCTCCTCCTCCCCGGCAGCCACCGCCCCTGAGAAGCCGGGCCCAAAGGTGGCCGAGGTGGGCGATGACTACTTGGGGGACTTTGTACTGGGCGAGCGGGTGTGGGTGAATGGCGTGAAGCCAGGCGTGGTGCAGTACCTGGGCGAGACACAGTTCGCACCTGGGCAGTGGGCAGGCGTGGTACTGGATGACCCAGTGGGCAAGAATGATGGTGCAGTGGGCGGCGTGCGCTACTTTGAGTGCCCAGCCCTGCAGGGCATCTTCACGCGGCCCTCCAAGCTCACGCGGCAGCCCACAGCCGAGGGCTCGGGCAGTGACACCCATTCAGTGGAGTCGCTGACTGCCCAGAACCTGTCGTTGCATTCGGGCACGGCCACGCCCCCACTGACCAGCCGTGTCATTCCGCTGCGGGAGAGCGTCCTCAACAGTTCGGTGAAGACAGGCAACGAGTCGGGCTCCAACCTCTCAGACAGTGGCTCTGTGAAGCGAGGTGACAAAGATCTGCGCCTAGGAGACCGTGTATTGGTGAGTGCAGGTGGCCTCCCTGGCCTCCCTTCCCTCCACTGCTTTACCCTACATGGGCAAGCTGGATCCTGGGGGCTGGACAGGGAGGTGACTCAGAGTGGGCTGGGGCAGGGTCCAGGCTAGGGCACATTTTCCTCATCAGAACCACACAGAGTGACAAGGGATACAGGTCATGTGGGCTGTGCAGACTATTGCTATGTGACTCACAACAAGTGTTTTAATATTTCTGGGCCTCAGTCATCCCATCTATAAAATGGAAATGTTAACAGTTCCTCATTCACTGTTTGAAATGTATTAGTATGTGTTGTGTTTGGATAGTGCCTGTACTAGCAAGTGCCCTGTAAATGCTGGTTATTATTGATATAATCGATTGGTCCAGTGAACCAGCAGGCATGTGCCTGGGATGTCCTGGAGAAGCCTGGGGACTAGAATTCTCAGGATCTCTGGCCCATGCAACGTCAATACACTAAGGAGGTCACTTTTCTGTGCTCTGCCCTGTCACGTGCATCACCTTCCCATGATGCTGAAGATGAAGCTGGGCCTTGGCTTGCTCAGAGTCCTGTAGATGCTGGCTGAAGAGACAGGCCTTGCAGGAAGTAGCCTTCCAAGTTTGTCCTCTGTGTTTTAAGTAAAATTTTATCTAATTTGTTTTACTGTATTAATAGATTAATACTTCGTTAAAAAAAATTAACAGGTTTGGTGCCTGTGGCTCAAGCTGCTAAGGTGCCAGCCCATACACCTGAGCTGGTGGGTTTGAATCCAGCCCCGGCTGCCAAACAACAATGACAGCTGCAACCAAAAAAATAGATGGACATTGTGGCGGGCGCCTGTAGTCCCAGCTACTTGGGAGGTAGAGGCAGGAGAATTGCTTGAGTCCAGGAGTTGGAGGTTGCTGTGAGCTGTGATGCCACGGCACTCTACCCAGGGTGACAGCTTAAAGCTCTGTCTCAAAAAAAAAAAAATTAACAACAAAAAAGACCCCTGGCTTAGGATCAGGTCACACAGACCTGTTATCAGCTATGACCTGAGCGATCAGTGTTGTTGAAACCAAGAGGTTTAAGCCTCTGGAGATGAAGTCTTCCCACCAGCGGCCCTCTTCTCTTTTGGTCTCGGCTGTTGACCAGGTTGGAAGGTAGATGGTGGCCCACAAGAGTCTAAACACAGCAGTGACTTAGGCTGGGGTGCCCAGGAAGGTGGAATAGAGTTGTATCCTGCTGTGCCAGACTTATGACTGAGGTGGCCCTGGGCTGATTACAGCAATGGGAAGGGGGTGTCGCACACTAGGACATCCCTGACCGTGTCTGCTATGCGTGGGGGAGTGTCGTTAGCAGGGGAGGCAGGAGTCCCTGCGTCCTGTCAGTCTGGCCTCTGGAGGGAGAGTGGGATGAGTGTTCCATCCTGAGGTGGGGAGTACCTGCCTACAGCTCCATGGCCAAGTGGGGAAGGATGGGAAGTCTGGGGTCCTTCCCTGCTCTGGGGAACACTCCTCACAGGGCCAAGGTTTCTTGTGAAGGCTTTTGGAAAGAGTATTTGGGGTAAGGGCGGGGTGATCCGGGGAAATAGTTGCACCTGTTGAGTCCTCAAACCCATACTGTAACCTAGTTTTATCATTCCCCCCTTTATGAATGGAGAAAGTGAGGCCCAGAGAAATTTGGTACTTGTCTGAGGTGACATCAGGACCAGGGTTCCAATCAACCCCCACAGCCTTCCTTCCTTGTACTGAGCCATGTCATCTCTGCTCTGCTGAAGGGTGTGGACCCTGCCCATAACAGGGACTTGCCCCTCCACTCTCCCAGGTGGTTTGATGGTAGACATGGCCAGACTTGGTCCCTGCCATGCTGGCTGAAGAGACAGGCCTTGCAGGAAATAGCTTTCAAGTTTGTCTTCTGTGTTTTAAGAAAAATTTAATTTAATCTGTTTTACTGTATTACAGTCATCCAGCTGCTGCAGAGGGACTGCTATGTGCATGATTGTAGACATTAGTGGTACTCTGCTGAGTGCCACGGGGTTTCTGAGAAACTATCCTGTGGTCCTGGCTTAGTTGGGGGAGGCTGCCTGGAGGAATGGGGTGTTAGGGCTAAGCTTGGGGAATGGCCTGGCACTGACCTAGGGACATGGGGCCAAAGCACTTCACTGGGCAGGCCTGTGGCTGGAGAGACTATGGTCCAGAAAGTCCACCTCTGGAGATGGGTCCATCTGACTTAAGTTTTAGAGAAGTTAGCTTCAGAAGCAATGGGGCCTGGTATGCCAGCCTCTGGAGCCAGCCAGGGAACCACCAGTTTAGGATTTGGGTTGTGAAAAAGTAAGGACATTCTAGGTGGGAATTATGTACAGAGCAACAGAAACCAAGATTGTGCAGGGAGAAGGTGGGTTGAAACTTGGTGCCAGAAAGAAGGAGCTGAGATGGCAACCCCACCTGAGGACCAGAGGCCAGAGAGAACTGACCCAGGCTCACAGACAGGCCTGCTGTGGCTGACACCTATGGGCCCTACTCAAAGAGGAGACACAGGAGCATGGGGGCCCTGTCTGGGATTGAGCCCAGCTGGGATTGAGATAGTAAAGGTGGGCCTCTTCCACTCACTGGCTACTGAGAACCTCAGTCTCTTCTTCCACGAATGGAGTACAGTGCCCATGTCATGGGTTTGGAATTTGTGTCTTTCATGTGCCTGGCACAGAGTTGGTCCTTAGAAGAGGCAGAAATGAGGCAGCACCTATGGCTCAGTGAGTAGGGCACTGGCCCCATATACCCAGGGTGGTTGGTTTGAACCCGACCCCGGCCAAACTGCAACAAAAAAATAACCGGGCATTGTGGCAGGTGCCTGTAGTCCCAGCTACTTGGGAGTCTGAGGCTAGAGAATCACCTCAGCCCAAGAGCTGGAGGTTGCTGTGAGCTGTGACGCCATGACATTCTACTGAGGGCAACAAAGTGAGATTCTGTCTCTAAAAAGAAAAGAGGCGGCGGAAATGGAACAAGTTTATATAGTATTATCATCATCATTATCCCTTATCTAGACTATTCTGAACATCAGTCCAGGGAGCTATTTTTAATTAGGGAGCAGGTCTCTTTCGGGCACACCTGAGCATACTTGGTGGGGTCAGGAAAGTAACATTTACAAAGTCATGTTTGGGTCCAGATAAACATGGTAAATAAACATGCACATTTACTTGCAGTGTCCCTTGAACCTGCACTAGAATGACAGTAAAGAGATTAAAAAAAAAAAAAAAAAGGGCTATAAACCCTCAAGGACAGAGAGAGCAGGAGAGGAGACTGCAGCAACAAAGCTGCAAATCCACCAGAGCCAAGTCCAAAGCTAGCAAGCTAGCAGCGGGGGGAGAGCAGGACTCAGCCACATGGTGGCTTTATAAATGAGGCTGCCACTGAGGCCAGAAACAGGAGAACCAGTTAACAAATCTTTAGACCAACCACCCCTTCAAGCCCCTGTTCTCCTTTGTCCACGGGCTTCTTCCAGCCCATGTCTGGGATGGATACTTAGTCTCTTGAGAGGGTCACGGAGGGTCTTTGGATGAAGACCTCCCAGGCAGGTTGGACAGGAAAAGGAGGATGAAATGAACATTTCTATTCTGAAGGCTGAGTACTCCCGCCCTGCCAGCTTCTCCCTCACACAGCTCCCTGACAATGGAGGCCAAGCCTATGCCCTCCACAGTGGGCATACAAGAACCTTCTCTGTAGAAGATGGCTGGCCCTCTGAGAAATGAGAAAAGATAATACAGGCATTAAATATGAACAAAACTCCCTTGGATGTGATATGAATATTCAAGAACATGAATATTCATGTAAATATAAATATTCAGTGAACAGAAAAGCTCTGGGAAATGAAAAATTTGAGCACAGAAATAAGAAAACTCCACAGAAGTGTGAGAAAATAAAGTTAAGAAAATCTCTCAGAAAGTAGACCAAAAAGATGAAATCAAGAGAGAAAAATATTAGAAAACTTGGTCCAGTAGATCCAACTTCTAAATGATCATGGTTGTAGAAAGAACAGAGGAAAAAAAAGGGAGATAGGCAATTCAAGAAAATTCCCAGATTTGGCAAGGGTTTTTGGCTGAAGAGCCCTGGAGCAAAGAGAAGGCGCTGAAGATTTCCAGAATAGAAAGACAGTCTCATATAAAGAATTGGGACTGTGATTGGCTTTGAACTTCTCAACAGCAACACTGGGAGCTTAAATCCCAGAAGGAGCCTTTGAAATTCTGAGGGAACCAACCTGTTATTCAAGAGTAACAACAGAACTGATAACTGATGTTCATATAGAAACTAGTATACAATTTTTCTTTTAAGTCAGTCTCACTCTGTCCCCTGAGTAGAATGTCATGGCATCATAGCTCACATCTTCAAACTCTTAGGCTCAGGCGATCCTCTTGCCTCAGCCTCCCCAGTAGCTGAGACTATAGGCTCTCACTACAATGCCCATCTAATTTTTCTATTTTTAGTAGAGACAGGGTCTCTCTCTTGCTTAGGCTGATCTCAAACTCCTGAGCTCAGGCAATCTACCCCCCTCAGCTTCCCAACGTACTAGGAGTGAGCTGCTGTGCCTGACCCACAAATGTTCATAGCAACATTATTCATAATAGTTGAAGAGTGGAAACAGCCCAGAAGTCCCTCAGCAGATGAATGGATAAGTAGAATGTCATCTGTCCATGGCAGTGGAATATCATTTGGCCATAAAGAGGAACTGGATGTTGATCTGTGCTATAACCCGGAAGCTTGAGAACATAGGCTCAGTGAAAGAAGCCAGACCCAAATGGTGATTCCTTTTCTTTTTTTTTTTTGAGACAATGTCTCACTATGTTGCCCTCAGTAGAGTGCCATGGAGTCACAGCTCACAGTAAGCTCCAACTCTGGGGCTTAGGCAATTCTCTTGCCTCAGCCTCCCAAATAGCCAGGGCTACAGGCATCCACCACAATGCCCAGCTATTTTTTGTTGAAGTTTTAGCCGGGGCCGG
>CAUYQV010071814.1:0-27142 GCA_963574575.1 Galagoides demidoff | reverse complement strand
TCCCAGCTACTTGGGAGGCGGAGGCAGGAGACTCGCTTGAGCCCAGGAGTTGGAGGTTGCTATGAGCTGTGATGCCATGGCACTCTACCCAGGGGGATAGCTTGAGGCTCCGTCTCAAAAAAAAAAAAAAAAAAAAAGAGTTCTAAGCTGAAGCTTTAAAAATTTTAAGAGTTTAAGTAAAGAGCCCTGTAACATACAAATGAAGTAGCAACAGCTCCCTTGCATGACAAGCTCAAGTGTGTGACCCATATGATCATCGGTTCTGGGGCTTCCCCTGTGGACAGCAGTACCTCGGTGCTGGCACCCACATCACCTTTCCCACCCGATCGTAACCTCTGCAAGTCCCCAGTGGGGACACCATGGTCAGTTGCCATCAGCCAGGCTCATGTCACTTGTCTGTATCTCTGGCCTTGCTCCTTTCTCTCTCATCAATGCCCACTGTCCCCAAAGCAGTTAGAAGGCCCCCAGCTGTCACTGCCATTATAAAAGTGGCAGTGTGCTTGCCAAGGGCTGGGCCTGGGGGTTCTCCCAAAGCTCTCAGCCCTGAGTGGCAAATGGGGTGCTATTTCCTTGCAGAAGCAGTAGGAATGTTTTCCTCTCCAGCTTTTCCACTGGGGTCCCAAATCTCCTGACTTTTATTCCTGCTTAGTGGGCCTTCTCTGCCTTCCCCAGCCCATACTGGGTATTCAAATTCAGTCCAATGAGCCAGACAGAAAACCTTCTTTACCTTCTTTCTCTTCCCAAGCCACCAATTCTTTTCTCCAAAAAAAAACCCTCTTTGTCTACCAATGATTACAAAGAGGAGGTGTGCACACACATACCCAAGCCAGGTGCTCATTAGGCTTTTAAAAACTCCATGAGTTGGAGGGCGTTGCCAGGGAAGCCTGTGTCAAGTGGGGAAGGTCTCACACAATGGCATCAAGGTCAAAGGCCAAAGAAAGGATACTCACAGCCCCAGCACCAGTAGGATGGAGATACAGAACCACACCTGAGCAGGGCTTAGCAGTTAGGATTGGACAGAGGGGGCAATAAAGGGAAGTGGTGAAACGTAAGGGTGGGCAGGTGGGCAAAGCTGACCTTCAGAAAGCAAGTGGCTGGGAGCAGGTGTGTTGTGGTGGAGCTCTAGGCGCCCTTGGGGGAGTTTGAGCAGGGTATGGCAGCTAGACAGAGTATTCACACTTGGATTCAGCCTGGTAGGGAGTGGGACCTAGCCCGGGAGGGTGCTGGGGGGGCGGAACCAGGGAAGAGTGTGCAGGTGTGCGGCCCAGGAGGAAAGGGCCACAGACCAGACGGAAGTGTGAGGAGTTCTGGGGGATCAGGGCACTGTCCTCCTGTGACGTTCCCCTTCACTGGGGTTCCCTTTGACTCTGAGCTGTATTCTAAAGGAAACTTTTATTCCGAAATGAGTTCAGACTGGTTCTGTATCCTCCATACCTGCACTCTGTCCCATAACGTATTTTTCCTCACTATGTACCTCACTATGGAGTTTCTCCAAGGTCTGCCTCAGAGCCCCCAGCTCCATCCTCTCCATTCTGTTGCCATCTCTCCCCTGTGTCTGCTTGTCTGCCAGGACTTGCTCAGCCTGCCTTCTATTGTTGCTCAGCCCCGCCCTTTTGGGGGATCAAGACGGTAGAGACCCCTCACCCTTCACCAGAACATTCCTGTGCCCAGTCCTGCGTGCCAGGCCTCTTTGCCTCTGCTATTCCATCATCATCTTCCCTACTTACCCAGAAGACAGAGGTGAAAGAAATTATTTTACTGTAAACTCCACAATTCATGGATAATTAACCAAGAACGTAAGCCACTCTGCCCAGCAGAAGCCAATACCCAGTGCCTTAGATGTAAGCTCTTTTTGTAACAGAACTATGCTAAAGGTTCTTCATTTTTATCACTAAAAGGGCACGTCCAGTCCTAAGTGGTAATCCAGCCTCTACTAGTAGCATGGAGCCTGGGGAAGTTCATGGTTCAGGGTCAGGCCTCTGAAAGGTACAGCATCCCACGTTTCAACCTAGAAACTTGTACCAGGTAACAGTACAAAATTTGCTTTGAATCTGGAATTAGGCTGAGCCCTAACTGAAATGGAAGGCAGATACAATAACAGACAAATGGCTCCAAGAAGCACCGCTTCCCTCTGAGTACCACACAGGGGCATGGGGGTGGGGGTGTGAAGAAGGATCCCAGCAGACCCCAGATCCCAGGTCTGAATGGAGGGCTGAGAGCCCTTTGACATCGGGTGGGCATCTCAGTTCTAATGCATTTCGGGGGACACTCACGCCATCCAGAGCCTTCTGCTGCAGAAGCAGACTCCTGGAGTACGTCTCAATAGCAGGAGCCAGGTGCGGGAGAGCCTTTCTCTCTGAAGTGTGGCTTTTCCCCTGCTGGGGTAGGGAATGGCCTGGGAGGGAGGGTGGCCATTGGCGTGTGGGGCAGGTTGTACTTCTGCAGGTGTATAGAGGGCATTTGTTCTGGAGGAGATAGTCAAGTCAGGAGTGTGAATTACACAACAAAGGTTGGCACATCTCAGATGGTTAGGTGCTGCTGTCTGTCACTGCATTTTCAAGTAAAGGTGATGTGTGTACCAGGTGTCCTCAAACTAAGGCCCGCGGGCCACATGTGGCCTGCCTAGGACATTTATCTAGCCTGCCGGGTGTTTTTGCTGCCACTGCCTGTCCTGCTTAGCAGCCAATTCATGCCAGGGCCTGCAGTCCGGCCCTCCAATGGTCTGAGGGACAATGAACTGGCCCCCTGTTTAAAAAGTTTGAGGAACCCTGGTGTGGAGCCTCTAGACCAACACACTGCAGGCTGGGTGCCTCAAGAAACAGAAAATCGGCTTGGCGCCTGTGGCTCAATCAGCTAAGGCGCCAGCCACGTACACCTAAGGTGGCGGGTTTGAATCCTCAGCCCAGGCCCGCCAAACAACAATGATGGCTGCAACCAAAAAATGGCCGGGTGTTGTGACGGGCGCCTATGGTCCCAGCTACTTGGGAGGTGGAGGCAGGAGACTCACTTGAGACCCGGAGTTGGAGGTTGCTATGAGCTATGATGCCATGGCACTCTACCCAGGGGGATAGCTTGAGGCTCCGTCTCAAAAAAAAAAAAAGAAAAGAAACAGAAAATAATTTGCTCAGTTCTGGAAGCTGGAAGTCCCAGAGCAGGGTGCCAGCAGGACTGAGGCCTGAGGCCTCTCTCCTGGGCTTGCCAATGGCATCTTCTCCCTGCCTCCCCTGTGTCTCCGTGTGATCTTTTCCCCTGCCCCCCATGTGTCTGTCTTTCCTCCTATAAGGCCACCAGTCATACGGGGTCAGCGTCCACATCAGCGGCCTCGTTTTGCTCACTTCTCTAAAGGCCCCGTCTCCCAGTAGTCTCATTTCAAGGTGCTGGGGGCTGGGGCTTCAGCACAGGAGTTTTGGGGAGACTAAGGTCAGGACATGACAGGTGCCTGAGAGAATCTTTACATATTAGTAATTATCATAGCTAATGTGGATTCAGTATTGCCATGTTCCAGCCACTGTTCTGAGCATTTCTCATGTATTATTCCTTCTATTCATCGTAATTGTGGGTTCTATAATTATAGATTATAGATTAGTACTGTTACATTAATTTTAGCCTAAAGTTGCCTCCTTACCCATGTGAAAGGTCGGCCTGAGGGTTCTCCACACCTGGTGAACTGTAACCAGACTGTAGCTGGCTCTTGCACCAATCAGACTTTTGGCCAATCACGGCAGCTAACTGCTCAAACCACGTTCACAAAAGGCAGATGTGGCGCTGTCCCCAATCAGGCCGTGTCTGGCCTCGTTTCCATTTTCCAGATGTCACTTTCCTTCTTCTTTCCATAAACGTCATCCGACCATTTGGAGACCCCAGGTCACTGGACAGGGATGCTGGCTCTGGGACCTGCCCGGTTGGCAAACTGTTCTCTGCTGAATTAAACTGTTGAATTTAATTTGTCCAGTTTTTCTTCTGGAAACGGCCACCTTTTCTGAAAAGCCGTACACTTAACTTGGGGCAATTACGTGACTAAAGTGAACAGTACACCCAGTCCCTGATTGTGGGTCCCTGTGATTTAATGCTTATCACCATGCTTTGATTGGTAGAAGATCTCGGGAAAGGACAAGTCTCCCTTTCTTAATCCATGAGCTTCAAACATCAGACCTGAGTCAGGTGATGGAACAGATGAGTGGGGGGACACAGCATCCTCCCAGATGGCCCTCCACATACCTGGGAGTCCTTCCTGGGCAGACCTGATCATCAAAACCATGACCTGTAAGATTGTCCAGCACACCAGGAAAGCCCCTCGGCAAACTGCTGAGCATTCTTACAAGCCAGACCCCGGCATCAGATCCCCTAAGGGCCACCTGTCAACTCTGTCAAAAAGCTATACCTATTCAGATTTGCCAGCGTGGAAACAGAAGCTGACCCAGCCACAGGCCTGGGCCCCGCCCTTTCATTCTGCTAACTTGAGTCCAACTTTTAACCTTTCTGGTGGGTCTCACTGGCCTCACCTATAAAGTAAAGGCTGGATCATGTGTCCTTCCTTCCCTGGACTCTGCCACACGGCTTGTAATAAGATGCATTTCTGCCGGCACCTGAGAGAGCCCAGCCCTCGCACCCCCACACGATATTCCACCTCAGTAGCTGCTTTCTTGGCCCCCTCCTTTTCAGAGATTCCAATATCTAAACCCAACAAATGAACCCACTTCTAGGGGTCTTCCACCCCCACTCCCCTGCCCAAACTCCTTCCCCATGCAAGTAAGCTGTGAAGGACCCATCAAGTTTGCATGAGGGCACACCTGCCCCCTGGATTGTGATCAGTCGGCTGGGGGCACAGTTGGGATTTCCAGGCATCCCTGGCGCCACCCTACCAGCTCAAAGTGAGAGTGCCACTTACTTGAGTGAGGAGTGACACTGGGCTCTCTGTGTCTCCTCTGGCCCTGCAGGAGGCTCTGTCGGTGGTGAGCGACGACCAGTCTCTCTTCGACTCAGCGTACGGAGCGGCCGCCCACCTCCCCAAGGCCGACATGACCGCCTCGGGGAGTCCTGACTATGGGCAGACCCACAAAATCAACCCGCTCCCGCCGCAGCAGGAGTGGATCAACCAGCCGGTGAGGGTGAACGTCAAGCGGGAGTATGACCACATGAACGGGTCCAGGTAAGCCCGGGTCTGGGGGGTAGGGATCTTGGAGGCCAGTTGGAGGAGCTGTGCCAAGGGGCATCTGGTGCTGAGGGCCTCCAGAACAGATGGCTCCCTAGCCCAGACCAGAACATCTGTGTCAGTCTCTAGACAGTTGAGGCAAGAGAAGGCCGGGGAACTGACAGTTGGGGTGGAGTAGGCCAGGAAGGCCACCTGCCTCTCTGGGGCCGTGTCACCTCCAGAGGCCAGGTGACAGGCCCCAACACCGCAAGCAGACACATGTGGAACATACTGGGGGTTTTGTGTGGGACCCTGGTCCTGGTACAGCCCCTCTTAGGGATAACTCAGTTGTAAGATGTTCTTACCTGTCCTGTTGGAGATACTTAATCTCTCTGGGTGGGTCTCAGCAGAGCCATGATGGCCAAACCATTCTTCAGTGAAAGTGGAAAGATGGAGACTTCTGAGGGCTCCCTGCATGGGCAGAAAGCAGGCACCAGGAGAGAGAGCATGAACAAGGTGGGGTCCAGGGCGGGTCAGGTCTTTTCTTATGGAAATGGGGGCCCAAAAGCCCTTCACCAAGTGAAGAGCAGGGCCTGGTGGACAGGGAGCCTACGTTTCTGGTCCGGCCTCCTTTCCTCCCCATGGGGGAGTCCTCTAAATCCCTCAGAGCACCAGCTTCCTTCTCCTTCATCCAAGGTGGAGTAGTCCCCTCTTCATAGGCCGTCACTGTAGGGTCACCAACATTGCAGGAAAAGGACCTAGGAAAGTGCATGATGGTGACAGTCATCATTATGAGTGAACATCAGTCTCTTCTCCAAATATCAGGGAATCCACGGGGTCTAGACACAATGAGACAGAAACAAAAAGTGAGATAAGGCCCAGACAGCAGGCTGAGAGAGAGTGCCATTTTTATGCAGGCAGAGGCCACCTTAAGCACAGGTGTGACAGTTAACACCATCACAACTGTGATGCAAGACTAGAAGGTAACAGTCATGCACAAAGGGTGAGGACAGGACAGTCGGAAAGACAAACTAAAAGTTAGTAAAATGTCCCAGATAAGAAATAGTGATGTTCTGAGCTAAGCTGAAGGTAATGAATATGGAGATTTAGAAGGATCGATACATGAGGGTCACATTAAAGAGCTGACTAATGGGGCTCAGGGGAACAAATTTTGCTCAGGTGAGAGGAAAGAATCAGGTGCGTGAAGCCCAGACCTTTGAAAGATGGTGCCGTCAGCCCCCCAGGAAGGTGGAAGAGGGATGCCCTGGGGGGCTGTCAGCATTCCCCTCGAGGTGAGGTTCATTGTGAACAATCAGTAGAACATCCAGAGAAAGTTGTCTACCTGGCTTTGGAGACAGAAGCTCAGATAATGTGTTAGGGCTGGACATAATCTCTAAGGAATCCTAACTGCACAGTGGGTGAGGACACCAAGGGAACCCACCCAGATGGAGGAACAAGCAGGGAGGGAGGACATGGCTGGCAGGGAAGGTCTGGAGCAGCTGTCGTCTCAGACCTGCCTGTGGGAATTCCCAGCCCTACCACATCTCCATCTGCTGACCAAAACCAGCCACTGGTATCTCAGCCACCTTCCCAGATTCTAGGATTTCAGGAAGGCTCAGAGGTTCTGAGCCATCAGCCATTCAAAGGAGCTTCTCCCCAGAGACAATGCTGATGATGCCATAGTTCCTAACAGTTACAGGGCATGAATTGTTGAACATTTTTTCATAATATCATTTGCTCCCCACCACTGTCCTGTGTTGTAGATATTGGAACTCCATTGTTCCACAGGAGGGCAAGCTGGCCTTCACAGGTTGAGGGCCTTTGCTAAGGCTCAAAGGTGAGCCATGGGCCTGGACACAGGCTTCCTGCCCAGGACTGGGTGCCTCTGGGAGGCAGCTTTCCCAGACCCCCTCTATGTGTGGTGCTTTTGCCTGGTGGTCTCATTTCTGCCAATACCCACGGGGCAAAACGCAATGAAATTAATTTCATTGCTCCCACACTGGCCTGCCAGGAGCTCCTGATGCTTGTTTAAAATCCAAATTCACCTGTTGGAGATTCTCTGATCTGTTGTAGCCTGAATCCTCCCCCACCCCAACCTCCACTGCCGACCCCCACCCTGGGCCAGCAGCTTCTCTCCTAGGCTGCTCCTGGGCATCCTCCTCTCCCTGATTCCTCTTGTCTTCCTAAAGTTTGTTCTCCAAACAGCAAAGGTTCATCCTTCAGATATTTTGTTATATTATTCAGAATCCTTTAATGGCTTAGGACAAAATTCAAAGTCTTTAGTGCCAGCCCTCCCAACTTCCTCTCTAAACCCTTTCTATCCCACGGCCACCTTCCAGCCTCTGGAGACTCCAACTGCTCCTGGGTCCCACCTCTGAGTGTCTTCCCTGGGTCTTCCGGAACATCCTACTCCATCTGGTCATCTGACTCTGAGCATTGCCTTAACTGCACCTGCTGACTCCTGGCCCTGCCTGGATTATCCCTGGAGTTCTCATCCCCCCACCACCACCACGGAAATGTGGGTGGGGCTTTTGTTTACTGAGCCATGCTGGCCACATGATAGGTGCTCATTACCTAGTTGTTAAATGAGTAACTGAAAGAAGGCACTGCTAAGAACGCTTGTAGGTGAAGCTCTTTATCTGAAGTCACACAGAGGTGGTCAGTGAATAACCAGGATAGAGACCCAGGCCTGCCAGCTTAGCCCTCTCCTGTGCAGCCGGTGCTCTGTGAGGCTGCTCACACTCACTCCCCAGCTTCTGGCTAGGATACTAATCCCAGGCAGAAGGTACCCCAGGAAAATCAGTTTTTAGAACCCACTTGCCAGCTCATACTGGCTGTGGTTGCACCAGAAGCTGGCTGTGGGAGGCTGCGTGAGCACGTCAGTGAAAGACAGAGTGGTAACTGGGCTTCATTTGTACCCAGCAGCAGCCTGTCTACTTTTGATTTACCTGTCCTGTCCCAGAGCATCAGCAGGAGACACAGCAGGTTCAGAAAGACTGATGTAGGCCAGGCGCCATGGCTCACACCTGTAATCCTAGCACATTGGGAGGCTGAGGTGGGTGGATCGCTTGAGCTTACGAGTTTGAGACCAGCCTGAGCAAGAGTGAGAACCCCCCATCTCTACTAAAAAATGAAAAACTTAGGCAAGAGGATCACCTGAGCCCAAGAGTTTGAGGTTGCTGTGAGCTATGATGCCATGGCACTATACTAAGGATGACAGCTTGAGACTGTCAAAAAAAAAAAAAAGAAAAGAAAGAAAGACTGATGTCTTCTCACCCACCTTGGGGAAACAAGATAACCCAGGGGACTCTCAGAACTAAGCAGGGTGGGCCCAGCCATCGCCAGCACCTCATAAATATTCCCTAAGTGCTCACATGCAAGCTGGACCAGTTGGCTAGCAGGGAACAAAGAGTTTTAGAAAAATGTCTTTGCTTGGGGTGGCACCTGTGGCTTAGTGGGTAGGGCACTGGCCATATACACCGAGGCTGGCAGGTTTGAACCAGCCTGGGACCTGCCAAACAATAACAACTGCAACAAAAAATTAGCCAGTCGTTGTGGCGGGCACTTGTAGTTCCAGCTACTTGGGAGGCTGAGGCAAGAGAATCACTTATGCCCAAGAGTTTGAGGTTGCTGTGAGCTGTGATGCCACAGCACTCTATCCAGGGTGACAGCCTGAGACTGTCTCAAAAAAAAAAAAATAAAAGTCTTTGCTTAAGGTGGAAGGAACCATGTCAGATCCCATTATTTATGCAAAAATAACGTAATTATATAGACCAGGCCAGGCCATTTGAGTCTCTCAGTCTGAAGGCTGTGCTTCTTGTACCTCCTAAGTGTTATTGATGATGGAACTTTATTAGGTGTATACAATTTAATCATTTGCAAAGGGATAATTCACCATAACAAAAGGTAGGTGAGGTCTCTGCCTAACTTTAGACAAGAAAAACAAGGCAGCGTGTCCAGTTTGGGACACTGGGCCGTGCCGTTCAGTGCAGTAGCCGCTAGCCACAGTGGCCGCTGAGTACTTGAAAGGTGGTCAGACCAAAGTTGAGGTGTGCTCAAGGTAAATGAAGACTGGATTTGGAAGACTTAATGTGGTGAAAATGTAAAATATCTCATTGATTGTGCTGAAATTATAATCTTTGGGCTATATCGAGGTAATATAGTAATATATTTTAAAATATTATTAAAATCCATTTCATCCAGTTTTTTTATTTTAAAAAATGCAGTTGTTCAAAATTTATTTCTATATTACTTTGTTTATCTTTTTGAGACAAAGTCTCAGTCTGTCACCCTGGGTAGAGTGCCATGGCATCATAGCTCACTGCAACCTCAAACTCCTGGGCTCTTGCCTCAGCCTCCCAAGTAGCTGGGACTACAGGTGCCCACCACATCTGGCTAGTTTTTCTATATTTAGTAGAGATAGGGTCTCGCTTTTGCTCAGGCTGGTCTCAAACTCCTGAGCTCAGGCAATCATCCCTCCGGCCTTGGTTCCCAGAGTGCTTGGATTATAGGCTTGAGCCACCGCACCCAGCCAGAAAATTTGAAATTATTTATGTGGCCAACATGCATGGAATTATTTATGTGGCCAGCATACTACTTCCTTTGGATGGTGCTGGGCCAGAATGTTTTGCAATTCACAGAGCATTCCTTCCGAGTTCTTTGATAACACGGGTTTCTGAATTACTTCTTCACACTCACTGGGGACCCCAGAGGTATTTGAGTCTCTGCTGGGAAGGAGGTGTTTGGTGTGCCTGAAGCAGCAATGCTTTTCATCCCAGCAGCAAGCAGCCTGGCCCGGGGGCAAAGGGTCAAACCCAGAGAGTGTGGTCTGGGGAGCTCAGAGAAGTCTGTGTGCCCGTGTTTGGGGAGGTCTGCGCGGTCTTTCTTCATGTCTTCCGGTTGCGGTTGGCTCTGTTAGGCTGGCTTGCCTTGAAACAGCATGGCCCATAGGTTCCATCTTGGATGTCGACTTCAGCTACTTGATCCAAGCTGTGGTCTACAAATAACTCTCAGCTGCATCCTGTCTCAGCCACAGGGATTGGGGAAAACATCCCATGAAGGAAAGAATATCAACTTGCGAGTGGAAACAGGGCTTGCCTTGTGTGCCTGGCGTTGAGGACCTGAGTCCCACGCTGTGCTGTCCCGATGCTCCCTGGACTGGTTCACAGGATCCAGAAGCACTGCGCACCCAGAGACTCACATGGAAAGAGCAGTCCCACAAGCCCTGTCTCCTGTGACTCCCTAATCAAAGCACCTTCCTAAATTCCCATGTTCTGACCCCTGCAGGGTCAGACATGCCCCCACATGGCCTGGACATTCTCAGGATTTTGCAAAAGCCCTTGGCATCTACTATGTACAGAGATGAAAACAGCTGATGGGTCAGGGGCGAGGTTTTGTTTTTTTTTTAATGGGGACTTTTTTCTTCTTTTCTTGAAATTTGCTTTTAAATTATTCCATCTCCTTTTCAAATGCAAAAGTCACATGTCTGCATGAATCCTACAGAAATCCTAAAGGTGACACAGACTGTTTGCCTTTGGTACAACGTGTGAGCTACGTGGAAGGCACATAGGATAGGTCCTAACAAGACTACCTGTGGACGTGGTACACCTGACAGTGCGCCCGGGCTGCCCACGTGTGCATCTGACAATCGAGCCAGAGTTCAGTCACTGAGTTGAAGAAGAACGTGCAGAAGACACTTATAGAGTCTGAAGGCATGATCTTCAGAAGAAGGCTTTGAAATCTCCTTTCATCCAAACACCTAAGATTTTGCACCTTGTTTTAATTGCCTAACAGATTGCAAGGCACTTTTGGAAGTTGTTTTTTTTTAAGCAATGTTTACTGAACACACAGAATCAGAACCCGAAGAGCAAAGAGTCTGTGTCCCGTGGTGACAGTGAAGGACACGGGTCCTCCGCCCTTGATAGCTTTGCTATGGCCTCCTGGTGGTGGCTTTCTGTTGTCCTTGCCCGAGATCTCCATCCCAGAGCTGTGCTGAGGGATGCCCTCAGAGTGCCACCTCCGCCCTGCTCCACGGTGTAGCCACAGGCCCTCCTGTCACCTGCCCCTGTCCCTGTCCCAGCACCATCAGCTGCCTGTCAGCCCCAGCCCCACACTAGCTGTAAGTGCCAGTCTCAATACAAATTAGCAGCAGTGCGGGGAAACTGGCAGAACCTCGTCCAGATCGCACTCCCCTCCTCCTGCCTTCCCTCCTGTTTGCATCCAGCCCTCTTCACAGGCGCCAGCTGCCTCATTGAAGAGCAGCCTTTATGCTGCTTCACCTGTACCCACCCTCAGCAGTAGCTGTGAGCCTTGTGGCCAAGGCTCGGTGCCCTAGAGCTGGGAGGATGGAGGGAAGTCTGGCAGGCGAGGGATGGCTTTCCTTCTTTCTCTTCCTGAGTCACAGAAGGAAGGCCGGTGGGCAAGTACGGTGGTCCAGGGTCAACACATCATACCAGGACACCGCTCTGAAACCCTAGTGCAGAAGCCTGTGACTGAGGACAGAGGGAAATGCCCAGCCAGGTGGGCAGTCGGACAGACCACCTGCCCAGCTGGAGAGCAGGTGTGCACAGGGCTGGGGGAGGGAAGCAGAGCTAGATGAACTGCTGTGGGCAGCGATGAGGAGGCCACAGGCCACTCAGTGCCCACTGTCCTCTGCCCACCTCCCTCAGCGCCAATATGCCTGAGGCACTTTCAGCTCCTCTCTCATGCATCAGGCAGCTCATGCATCAGGCAGCTTTTGTGAAATGTTCCATCTTTTCAAATTTATGTTTCTCCACTCCTGGCACAAGGGACCAGCCCTGCCACCTGTCTGTGCCTACCATACATGGCCACAAACCGTACAGGGTCACTTAATTTCAGTGACTACTGAAGGTGCTAACCTCCCAGCATGGCAAGAGGTCAGTTTTTAATTCAGAAATCCCCAGAGCCCCAGCTGATGGGGGAAAGAATCTTTCAAAAATCTCCCCCCGTGTTCGTAAAGGGGAAAGGCCTGTGGAGCCAGGGCCTCCTCCCTGCCATCCCCTGCCCACCGACATCACCCTTTCTGAAACACCTCTGGCCCCTGCCCACGCCTTCTGGCACTGGATGTCCTCCAGCAGCCGCCCAGTTAGTGCAAACCTTGCTGTCTTGGGCACAGGCCAGCCTAATCCTTCAGACTTCTGCGGTGCCCCGGCTGTTTCACAACTGAGAAGGGTGCTGGGAAAGGCCCCAGACTGTGGTGGGCATGTGTGCGCTGGAATGTGCATGGCGTGCCTGCGTGTGTCATAGCACGTGTGCATGCGTGTTCCGTGTGCTGGAGTGTGTGCACACGAGTGCAGGCGCGTAGTCAGTGCAGGGTGGGTGTGGGGACCCGGCACTCCGGCCAGAGCCCAGCCTAGACGCCAGCTCCGGGGCTGACTGGGACCTTCATCGCAGGCCAAGTCCTTCACAGCAGAAGCCAAAGGGCCGAGCGCTGGTGAAAAGCCCCGATGTGCTACTGCCTCCCCTCCGACTGCCATGGGGACATTAAACCTTCAACAATCTGGGACTCTGACGGCTGGTTCTTGGTTCTCTGCCTGGAAAAACAGTAGGCGAATAGTAAAACCTTAAATTCTAACATGTGTAAGTTATACATCTTATTTTCATTTCAGCCCATGTTCCCCTCTGTAAGACATCAGGAAAAAATTACCGTCTGACTCTAATATCTCAGTGGAGCATTTATCTCCCAGCTATGATAAGTGATCTTCAATATTTTTTTCCTTTCAGATTAAGAAACAAATTCATTTAATTTTCTTTATTGAATGTGCTCAGGCTCCCCGCCCTGCCTGAGTCTCCGGAAGCCCGAGGCCGCTGTCCCTTCTCCTGGGTTAGTGACACTCCCCTTGCTTGTGGGGATGGGCGGGGCCCTCTCTGGCAGAGCCCTGCTCCTCAAGGCCTTGCGTGGTCTGGTCCTGCCCACAGTAGGGGATGGAGGGCAGCAGTCAGGCCCTCTGAACATCCGGAGAGGCTACGCGGCCGGAGTTGGAAGGCTGTGATCTGAACCTTATCTGAACTCCTGGGCCTTAAGGCCTGGTTTGGAGCTCTGGAGAGAACTGGCTGTCTCCCCGGCAGCCAGATGATGCTTCCTGCTCAGCATAACCGCAGCTGCGGCCTCTCCTTGGCCTTCCCAGCGTCTCCCTTTGGTCCGGCTGCTGCCAGAGTGGCTGAGCAGTAGCTGGGCAGGGTGGGACAGCACCTCCCCTGAGCATGCTGGAGGTGCACCACTGGGTGAGGGTATCTGCACCGTGATGCCGGCCTGCTTGTAGGCACCCAGTGGCCGCAGGCAGGGTGTCTGTCAGCCCAGCTCTCTAATGGCTGCTCACTCACCAATGCTGCAAAATCCCAGGGGCCACTGGGCTGCGTAGTTCAGGGCTACGTTGGGTGATTTGCTTTCTCCCCGTGCATTCCCATATCCCCCCACCCCCCACCATGAGCTTTTGGGCCAGGGCTGCAGAATGCCCCGGGAGCCACAGCCTCAAAACCGGGCTAAAGTTCCTGGATTCTATTCCTCCTTCATGTACCACCCAGCTCCTTTGCATGCGAGCTTTGACAGTGAAACTTAACGCCGAAGAGCAGAGCCCTGCTTCCACCTGTACTAGCCTTGTGACCCGAGTCCAGCCAGCCCATCTCTCTGTTTCCTTATCCAAAAAAAGATGTAACCCTTGCCACGCCTATCCTGGAATGTCACTGGGAAATGTAACAGTGCCTGAGAAACGCATTAAAATGATATATAAGCAGTAGAAATAACTCACTGGGGAAGCATCTGCTGCTCACCCTCCATAAGGCACTAGGGAGGGTGCTGAATTAAACAAAGTGATGACCCATCACAAGGAACCGTAAGCCGGCAGGGGAGAGTACATACCAAGCCAAGGCTCACAGAGGGTGTCAAGCCCCGTAACCAGTGCGGACACAAAGTGCTGGGGGACAGTGGGGAAGGTGTGTCCAGGAGCAAGGACAGAGTTGCCTGGGCAATGAGGCTAAAAATGTAAGCTGCAGTTGGCCTGAGAGGGCTCCAGGGCCATGTGAAGAAGTTCAGACTCTGGTCTGAGGGCCCTGTGGAACAGCAGACATTTCTACGTAGCATAATTACAAGATGGAGCTGGGATTTGAGAGAATGCTGGTGGCAGTGTGGAGGAGAGAAAAAGAGCAGCAGCATCCCCACTGTCACCATCATGACTCCAAGGGGGCTAAGAGACCGCTCTGGGTCATCCTCGAGGTGAGTGGCTGGACCTCTGGGGCTGGAGTGAGCTGCCATGTCCGTAACTTCCTCTGGGTTTGTCCTTCTATTCCAGGGAGTCTCCAGTGGACTGCAGCATCAGCAAGTGCAGCAAGCTCATCGGCGGGGGCGAGGCCAACCCCATGAACTACAACAGCTACATGGACGAGAAGAATGGTCCCCCTCCCCCCAACATGACCACCAACGAGCGGAGGGTCATCGTCCCCGCAGGTACTTTGGGAACCAGGCTCCCGCCGGTATGAACATCCCCACTCTCTGCGGGCCCCCAGTTGCAGGGTAGGCCTACCCCAGGGGACATCTCAGCCCTCTCCTGTCATCCTCCCAGAAATGCAGCTCAGAAAAGCTGCGTCTCACCTTCCTCCCTTGCTGCCCCCCAAGACAGCATCCCAAATGTCACCAGGACCCTACCACACATATTCTGGAATCCGCCTCCCCTTCAAATAGACCACACCCTTGGTGGCCTGGTACCCAAGGACAGAGGGCAGAGTCAAGGCTGCTCCAATCCAGCAGGAGCCTGGTGCTCCCAGACATGGCATCCTGGCCCGTGAGGGGGAGGGTAGTGGCAGGGGCTGCCCCTCCCTTCAGGCGTGTACTTCCTGGCATCTGCTGGGTTCCACCTTTCCAAAACCAGAGCCAGCTCTTTCAGTTTTAAAATAGAAATAACTATATTTAACAAACGGAGCGCCTTGACATGTGTGCACAAGTTATGTCATTAGGTAAAAATAGCTTCTTTTTCCTAGGTATTGGTACTGTGGGTTACAGAAAATAAAATCATTGTTCAATCCCCCGGTCCATTGGCCAGACTTTGCCTGGACACCAGTAAGCTCAGCCGCCTGGATCAGAAGGGGGTTTGACAAGTGCCCCGAGGAGAACTGGGGCCAGGTAGAAGGAACAAAGGGAATTACGGGGCAGGCAGTAAAACTGACCTTCCCAAAGTAACTTTACCAAAGAGGCAAAACTCCTATTGGTAAATGTGTGAATGCAGTCAGGTCTGAAGATGAGAGCTTAGACGTTTTTCAGAGGGAGTCCTAAGGAATCTGTGTGTTGGTATATAGGCAGGATTTGGTACCGACCCCCTTGGCAGGCCCTCTGTGTGTGTTCCATGGGGGGGCAGCGTCTCATCCTGCCTGGGGTTCGGCCACCCCCACATATTCCCAGCCTGCTTCAAGAAAATATGAGAAAGTGTGAGACAGGAGAGAGGAGGGGCTGATAGGAATTTCTCTGCCCCCTACAGGACTCAAAACCAACTCCTAAAGCAATCCTAAGATCCTTCTGCGAACATAAGCATATAATCCACAGAAAGGAAGAGGAAGCGTAGCTCGGTTCACCAAGCATTTTCCAGGTGCCCAGCACCATGTAAACTATTCTGTCTCTGAGTTACTTACAGCATTTCATGTTTGACCTCCCCCCTCCCTCAGGGGATCAGCTAGCTGTCATCAGCCTTGGGGGGGGTTCCCTCCTCCCTCAAAGAAGGCAGCCCATGAAACCATGTTAGAACTGACAGAGTAGAGCCTCTTTCCCCTCTCCCCTCCCCTAGGCAAAGCCCAGCAGCCCTGAGTCTTTGCTCAGATGGCATCAAACTCCCAGCTACCAGCATGGGCAGGAGATCTTCCGGGACTGAAGTGTTAGGGGATCAGAGAATGGCTCTGTCGGCCTCATCTCATTTAACTAATCATTTTTGGGAGGGGACATGGAAATAAGTCATAAGGGTCCAGATTGCTAAGTTGAACCTACAACCCTCAGCCAGGGTTTGAAACGCTTTCAAAAGGAATAATAGCAAAACAGCCTTCAGTGGTCCAAGTTCACTACCGCACTAGTCATGAAAATAGCATAAATTAATACCAAACAATTTCCAAAGTACTGTGTTCAGTGAGTGCATGAGCTATGGATTTGCAGCATTATTTTACCTCTGGCTAATCTTTCAGATCCTCAGACATTGTGGCTTCTTCCAAGTCAGCCTTCTGGACATGAGAGAAAGTCTCATTTGGGCAAGTCCACAAATCAGGGCAATGAACTATTAGTGGAATAACCGGCTGAATTTATGATGGGATTTTAAGACAAGTATAAACGTGGGCCCTAGTTAATCAGCAGCTCTGTGTGCAGATGGGGCGAAACTAAGACTGAATCATCTAGGAAATACATTGCAAGAATTAGGGTGATCCAGACGGGAAGATTTATAATTCATTGTTCTGGAGAGGGAGGGAAATGATATTGTTCTGGGCCTAAAGCAGGGGAGGAAATATTAAAATAAAAAAAAATATGGTGTTAGGTTGAATTTGAGGCCTTGGATACTAACAGTGAGGAATTCGGAGAAGCAAAGGATGAAATTATATGTACATAATCCAACTCCCCCCAGGACATGTTTCTTTAGAATTCTGAAAAGGTGCAAAATTATTTCCATTTGCCAATGATCCATGCCTAATTGCTTCTGGAGAGTTAAAGAGTATGGTGAAGTGAGGAATTTATCTGAGACAGAGACAAATACGTATTTGTACAGTGATCCCTTAGAGGCGCTCCGCTTTTGGCATTAAAACTGAGCGACTCAGAGGTGAGGCGAGGCAGGTGGGAAGAGGAGCGGGAACTACCACTTCACCCGAAAAGTCCCGTGAAGACTCCAGTCGCAACCCCAACTCAGATGCTTACCAGCCACGTAACTTTGGGCAAGTGACTTAGCTTTTCAAGACACCACATTCCATCTGTAAAATGAGGATATTGCAAGATTTCCTTGAGAAAGAATCACAGAGCATGCGGGTCAGTGGGTACATAGTGAGCACCCACCGTCTGTGCCATCACGAGGTACAGGATCTTGGGTTGTCGGTATGATATTCAGCGGTGGTCTGTGCTCTGTGACCCCAAACTCTCCTCTTCTAACCCCTCCTTTTTGCCAGCTCCTCCAACAGCCACTCTGATACACAAGCTGGTGCCAAGTGCTTTAAGAGCAGACTCAGCCCCTGCCACCCAGATTCTCACACATAAAGACCAAGGCAAGGTGGAGAAACCAGGTCAGTCGAGGGCGGTCAGCAGAAGATCGGAAGTCAAAACACTGGGGATTTGCCTCTGGTTGCCCAGCCGCAGGGAGTGAGCAGACAGCAGGGCTTGCCTCTGCCCCAGTCACTCCTCACCATTCAGTCCTGGTGCCCATTATTGCCAAGAGCCTTTACAGACACTGCGGAATGAGAGGGCAAGTTGGCTGAGGAGTAGCACAAATACTCCTGCCAAATAGATGCGCTGAATAAAACAGGCCATTTAGAAGCTGGGGGTTGACAGCAGACTGACAATGAAAAGCCAAGTGTCTCCTCCTCCAGGAAGCCTTCCCTGACTCTCTGAACTCACACTGTTCCCTCCCACCCATGAGTCCTTGAATTAGCACCACAAAACCCATCGCCTAGCCACATGGTTTCCTACCTGAATATCTCGGGTAGCAAAGCCATGTGGTTGCCCTTCCATCACAAGCATGGTTAAGGGGCTTATTGGGCCCATTGACAACTGGTCGCCAGTGAGGAAATGGGTTCCAGACTGTGCTGAGCGCTAAAATCCAAGGTTCACCCTCGGTGGACCTGTCGGGACTCAGCACCTGTAGTCCTGCCCTCACACACACAGCGCTGGCTGAGAAGAAGTTGTGAGGTCCTCATGAGGAGACAGCCTCTGTTCTTACATTATGGACATTCACTCAGAGACTGGACGCTCTTCTCTCTCTAACACAACTTCTCAGCTTTGGACATTTTTTAAAAAGTTTTGGGGATGATTCGGTAGAAATTTCAACACAGCCGTTCTCTGAAGGAGAAAATTCAGATTGAGGTGAATACCGCTGGGTCAGACTAACACTACTGGGTCTTCCAGCTACACAGCTGGACTCATGTGGTGGGACCTCCATAGCTGGCCACCTCCCTGTGCTGACCACCTCCTTCAGTTGACCAGATTTTCATAGACCAGACAGGCACCCATGTCCATTTCAGCACAGCAGGCCCAGGTCCTTATGTTGACCCCCATATGCTGGCCAGTTTGTTAGAGTCCCTTGGGTGGTCCACTCTCAGAGGTTCTACTGCAGGCGTCCTCAAACTACGGCCCATGGGCCACATGCAGCCCGCCTAGGACATTTATCCGGCCCGCCGGGTGTTTTTGCCACCACTGCCTGTCCTGCTTAGCAGCCGACCTGTCCCAGGGCCCGTAGTCTGTCCCTCCAACGGTCTGAGGGACAGTGAACTGGCCCCTGTTTAAAAAGTTTGAGGACCCCTGTTCTAGTGTAGCTTTCTGAGAGATCCACGTTCTTTCATAAAATCATTAATATGCTTAAAATACAGATGGTTCCCCTTTCCAGAAATATTGGTCTCTGGCTCTGTGAAATTGTGTCTATTTTCTTTTCATTTCTTTCTTTTTCTTTTAGGACAACAGAGTCTCACTATGTTGCCCTGGGTCGAGTGCTGTGGCGTCACAGCTCATAGCAACTCCAACTCTTGGGCTTTTAAGTGATTCTCTTGCCTCAGCCTCCCAAGTAGCTGGGATTACAGGCTCCTGCTGCAATGCCCAGCTATTTTGGTGGTTGTTGTTGTAACTGTCATTGTTTGGCAGGCCTGGGCTGGATTCGAACCCACAAGTTCTGGTGTATGTGGCTAGCACCCTAGCCACTGAGCTACAGGCGCTCAGCCTGTTTTCATTTTGATGTTGCCATTGCTCAGGCCAAGGTTTCATTTGATCTCCAAACTCTTGAAAGTGCACCCTGTCAGGATGTGCAGTGAGGCAGCCAATACCCTCCATGTAGGACCAGGGAGCCAGAGGGGTATTCTGGGGGGACCAACTAGAAGGAAGGTGGCTTTCCTACAGAGAGGGAGAGACAGAGATGGAGAGAGAGAAGGGAATGAGGGAGAGAGAGCAGACGCTGCCCAGGACGCTGCCGGGATACTGAGGGGCCCACGCCTGCACCCCTTGCTGATAGCACCTTCTCTCTTCTCCCCGCAGACCCCACGCTGTGGACGCAGGAGCACGTGCGGCAGTGGCTGGAGTGGGCCATCAAGGAGTATGGCCTGATAGAGATCGACACGTCCTTTTTCCAGAACATGGACGGCAAAGAACTGTGTAAAATGAACAAGGAGGACTTCCTCCGCGCCACCACCCTCTACAACACGGAAGTGCTGCTGTCACACCTCAGTTACCTCAGGGAGAGTAAGTGAAACCCAGGCCCCTGGGCGGGGAGCTCTGCTGGCCCTGCTGGCTTCCTGGAGCCAACCCAGGGGAAGAGAGTCCATGTCCCATTCCCGTTGGGAAGATGCGGCAAGAGTAGCCTGGCTGGGCCTGTGATGTTGCTGAGGTCACCTGGGCCTCTGCTGATCCCCTCCTGACCTGTCAAGGGCAGTACAGTGAGGGATGGAGAGCAATAGGGAGCCGTTCCGGAGGGGGTTTTAAGAGGCTAGCTATGTCTTCCCAGGAGAGTCTCTTTCCAGAAACTTCTTCAGCCTGTAATTAGATAGAGATGGATGCCCTGGCTGGTGTTTTTCCTAAGCAATGATTTAAAGTTCTTATGGGAAATTCTGGGTTCATGGCTTTTGGACTTAGAAGTTTCAAAAATTTATGTATTAGCTTCCCTTTAAACTTGGGGTACTCTGGCACCCCTGACGCTGCCCCACAGGGCTGCGGTCTGCACCCTCCCTCACTAAACAGGGAGAGCAGCCCACACTACAGGTGTGTTCAGGTTTATTGGAAGCTCTCTCCTGCCACGGCCAGGAGAACGGAAAGAGCTTTGGAATGGAGAGTCTAAGAAGAAAGCAGGCAGTTGTGCAAGGGGCTTATCCAGTAGGAGGTCATCCAGCACCATGCACCCATCCGCCTGATAAGAATCTTACTTGCTGGTACGCAGAGCAGAGGAATGGAACAATTTGAGACCCGCTGACAACCTCAGCTCTAACTCTTACCAGGGCAGGTGGTATTGGGATACTACCCCAAGTATTGGAGGGCTGTTCTGTGGCCTGAAAAGACGGCACTAGCACCACAGAGTTGATGCCCCAGGAAGACAGATGTGGGCTCACAGGGCTTTCTAGCAGCCAGCGCTGGGCACGGACAGACAGGGCAGCCTTAGGACACAGTGTTTGCTATGATGGAAAGAGCTGCTGGGAGTCTTGCAGGCGTTAAGCTTTGGGAAGGTGTCAGATGGTGAGCCCCTTTCAAAACTGAGATCCCTGAACAGCACCTCTGGGGCCTGTATTTTGGACTGTGTTGCCCCTGTTTGCTCCCCATGTTCAGTGGGCCTGTGACACGCCATCTCCGTAATTACTGTCTCATTCAGCAACAGTACAAATGTACACTGGCTGGAAAAGTTAAAAAAAAATTTTTTTTAAATGCCTTTGGAAGTTTCCACCAGTGACTCTGGGCTTCCCAGCCCCCTCAGCGCATCTGGGAAGCAGTGGGCGAGGGTGGGGGACGCCGTAGATGTCATCACCAGAGCCATGACCTCACGTCTGAGTCCTGGCTGCGACATGAGGTCAGCCCCAGAAATGACAGTTTCAAAAAAGGGGACTAGTTTCCACCCAGTTTTGGATAATTAGCATTTTCTAACGATCCGTATTTTTCAGCCTTTAAGTGTTTACAGAATGAAAAAAACCTAAGGCTCTTTGACCAGAGTCCTGTAGTGGGATAGGCAGGGGTGGGAGCAGGGCAGGCACACAGAGGTGGGAGGGAGGGGCCAGCAGAGCAGAGCAGAGCACAGACCCATTCTGCCTTCCCACTCCTCCCAGAGTCTCTGCATAGGAGGCTGTGGGACCCCTGGCCCCTTTCTTCATTTGTGGGAGGAGAACAGCCAGATGGCATGCTCAGAATGGGGAGAGGGCCCAGTGCCGTGGCTCCCTGGCAGATGGCCTTGTTACTCAAGTGCACGCTGACCCCACGTGGGGATAGGCTCTCAGAGCCGTGGGATCCTAGGCCCTGACGAACCCATAAATAGCCCAAGTCCCCGGTAGTACTTCCTGTCACCAGAGAACCTGAGCCACAGGTACCAAAGTGCCCAACTGGCACAGGGAGTTGGCAGCTGGGAGCTGCTTCAGAGCGGGTGAGGCGGCGAGCAGACATGAAGAAGCAGAGATGCACAGTTTGGCATTTTAGGGGGTACAGCACAGCAAGAAAAAGAATAGGAATTGCTTCTTCCCTTTCAAAGCTATTTATAGACAAATGATGTCCCAGATGAGGTTTCTAGACAGGGGCTTATCCTGGAGCAAAATTCCAGAGTGGGAAGGGGATAAAGTCAAGCATGTCTATGGCAGGCCCCTGAGGATATAGGACAGACTTCCAGAAACTAGAGGGTGCATGGCTCACTGAAGTACCAGGCAGCCACAGAGGAGTTGTCCTGCCATGAAAGTGATTCTGGTTGAAGAGCATGAGCCGTCCTTATGATACAATGTGGGGTGAAAAGGCTCACTAAAAAGTGGCAGAAAAACTATGTCTGCCTGCAAAAGCAAAAATAACTACTACTAGTTGTATGAAGCTTAGAAACACGCCCCAACATAGTACTATAATATCCTTCTGAGGAACCTGGACCAAAAATGATCTGCTGTCAGGGAAGAGACTTCCCAGTCAAGCATCTCCTAAGTTGGTGTCTGGGTCAGGGCTCCTGGCATTGGTGGGGGCTGTGCACCTGCAGGAGGCTACGTGCTGGTGACTCTCTCTCCTTTCTGGACTTCTGGGAAATCCCCAGAGCTGACCAACACGTGAAATGCTTTTCAATCCTTCAAACTCTTCATTGTTTTTCCAGAGGATGTTTTGTGCTCAGGAGGGGAGCCCGGAGCTTGGGATGCATTTGGGGTGGCTGCATGGAGGCGGGGGGAAGGGGTGCTAATTCCTTGCACTCCGTTGTCTGGTCCTTTTGTTGGGAGTGGGGGGCTCTGACATTTCTACTTTGGCAAGAAGTGGAAGGAAAATAGTTGAGAGCCTCAGCACAGATCAGGAAGCCCTACAGGGCAGAGGGAGATCAGAGAGGAGAAGCGGGGACCTGACCCCGCCCTCAGTCAGAAGACTCCAAATTGGTGGCACTTCTCTGAGCAAGTCTTTCTGGACCTTGATAAAAAGTCTAGAAAAAGGGGAACTTTGTCAAATAAGAAGCTCTGTCATCAAATTAACCCTTTCCCAGAAGGACCTTGACTCTTTATGGGGCTGTCTAGGAGGAGAACTATATTCTTAAATTTTGAATGCCAACTTTTAAGTTTAAAGATGTATTTTCTAGCGTGGAGAAGAAAAAGCAGTGCTATGAGCCACTGTATACCCCGTGTGCTGGCCTGCATGCTAGGACTTAGCCCAGTGGACCTAGAGGTGCTTGTTCTTTGTACCAGGCAGAGTGGCTGTGCACCAGTACCCACCCCTGAGGTCTGGCCAGGGTGCCCATGGGCTTGGTCTTTCTGAACTCTCCTGGGGAACACCAGACCTCAGGCTCATCTCTGCCCCAGTGTCCTTCACCTTACATAAAAGGAAGCCCCCTTGTGGGCAACTCTTTACAATCCCATTTTAAAGCCCAAACAGCTGAGGCCCAGAGTACTTCAGAAACTGGTTCAAAGATTTTATACAGCCAATGCAGAGAACCTGGTATCTAAGACACAGACCTCTTAAATCCCAGTCTGCAGCCCAGGCCCCTGACCCTGGCCCTGGACACAGCAGCAAGCCAGCTCACCCACAACCCCCCCTACTAACTTCAGAGTTAGCCTCACTCCCCGGGGGTTCCACATGGAGGGTTAGGCCACTGTTCCCACAGAATTTTCTGTTTTTATTTGTACCCAGAGATAAATGTGTTCTGAAAACTTTTCTGCGGCCTCCTGAAAAGAGGCTGATTAAGCCAAACCTATCACCACCCTAGCCCGTCCTTCTGTGGACCTGACTAGCAGCCCCCCAGTATCTCGTCCATACACACCATGCCAGGCAGGGGCTGCACTTGCAGATGGTGGCTGGGGGAAATGACATGGGCCCTTCACAAGCCAAGATTGGAACTGACCTCAAAGAATGTGAGGGCTTCCTGTCCCCAACGGCAGTTAAGGCTCTAGGCCGCTGGGGGGAGTTAGGGGATGTCTGGGCACCCAGAAGGTCCAGGTGGGGAGGGTCAGAGGCAGGAGGAAGATGTCCATCTGGGTCTGACCTGGGAAAAATACTAAGAAACTGCATTTTCAAACAGTGGCTACTCAAGAGAATGAAATATATTGTGTGACAGGGAGACCACAGAAAAGGTATCTATCTTGAGTCCCATTTTTAATTTAAACTTAATAGAAAACACATTTTACATTTTGTGGTCTTTCCACCTGCAACCTCAGATGGTCGGGCAAAGGTGATGGCTCTGGGCAATTATACTAGAGAAGTATTATCCCTTCCAGGCCTGGCTTTGCCGCGTAAAGGAGAACAGGACTCCAGCAGAACAAAAGACCAGATTTCACTAGAGTCGGTAGTAAGCCAGGCTTGTCGCTGAAAGAGTACAGAACCCTGTGCTTCCTCCCTGCCACTCCCTGTGCTCAACCACTCAGCCAGGACTATTGACACAGCCCAGCACAGCCCAGAGAAAAGGGAGCCCCAGGTTCAATAGGCTGGCTGTGAGGGGCTCTGAGGATTCTATGGTCACAGCCAGCCAGGAGACAAAAGCTTGGCACTGGATGCCTGTCTCCCTGGCTCCAGGTGTCCCAGATGAAAAGCAGGTTAGGTGAAGGGAATGTGGTGCTAAAGAAACCAGGATTGTGGGGCACTACCCACCTGCACCCCGCTCATTTCAGACCCCAAATACTGTGGCCAGCGACAGATGGGCTTAAAAATGGAAAATGAATTTTCTGCTATGTTTTCACTTTGGGAAGGCCATTCCAATTCTCAGCAGCAGCCACTTCATGTTTTTAGAGAACAAAGTGCCTCAAATAGAATACATACATGCATGCACTTACATACATCCATACAACCTGCGTGCATGAACAAATAATCAAGCAAACAAATGCTTTAGCTGCAATGGAATACAAATAAGTGCAAAAATCGTAAATGCACAATTCAAGGAGTTATCACACAGCGACTCCACTCATCCACGTAAGCACCACCAGGCCCAGGAGTAGGAGAGAAGCCCCCTCTGCCCTCCTTCCATCCCACTGCCCTTTTCTCCCCAAAGGGAAGCACTGCCCTGCCTTCCAACCCCATAGGGGAGTTTTGCCTATTTCTTTGATTTAGCCTGGAGGCTGCAGCATCTGCTGGGCTGAAAGCAGCTTTTGTAGATAGCCTGGACCGGCTCCTGCCTCCCACACTCTCTGGCTGTAGGGGAATAACATGACACTGACTTCGACTGAGCAAGGATTAAGGGAAAGACTAGAGAGTGTCCAGCACCAAGTGCGTGTTTGAAAAGCGTGGAGCTGGAGCGGGAAAGAGTAGGAGCTCAGCAGCCAGTGCAGGACCAGCCCACGAAGAGTCTCCAACCTGAAAAAGCAGTCAGGAGACAGAGTAGAACAGGCCCCAGGGAGGAGCTGAGTGCCCTCTGCAGCCTGGGGAGCTCACTGGAAATCAGCAGGGAAGGGAATGTGGGTCCCTTGGCAAGGCCAGACACCCCACACCAGCCCTTGCTTAGGGAAGGCAGCCTTTCCTCCTAGGAGTGAAACCTGAACCAAGAACAGTCTTCAGGGCAAAATCCTTTTCCTAGGCTGCCATGAAATATGTATTTCATGCAAGCTCTGGAGAGGTCAAACGACCCTTTCTCTGGCTTTCTGGGAGTTTCCTGTGGAATTCACATGTGCTCAGAGAAGAACTTTCACCAAGGGGGAAATTTAATAAATGTGGTTTATCTGAGCTCCGTGCTCTCGGCTAAGTCTGCTGGATGGCTCAGGTGGTTTGCGCCTGGGAGTCCACCGTTTTTCTTTATTTGCTCCAGCAGTGAGGTTGCAGCCTGAGGGAGAGAATGCCAGGGACGGAGAGGCCGCATTCTTGATTTCACTCCTGGGATGTTTTTCTATCCCCTTGGAACGTTTGATTCCATTTCTTAGCCTCCTTTCAGTCACGGAGGATTATTTCTTATTGCAGCAGAACCCATTCATAACTTTAACTCCAGGGCACAAGATGAATGCTCAGCAGCCTCCTATAAAGGGGGTTATTGTGTATAACTTTGGTGTCTGCGAGAAAAGCGATATAAACAGCCGTGGTGGTAGTTAGCATCTGTTGAACATTTAAGAGACAGGAGCTGCTCTGAGCACTTCACATTATTTTATTTAATCTTCACAGCAACCTATTTGGCAGGTGAGGGACCCATGGTTCAGAGAGGAAAGCTAGACAGTGCTGAGAGGCTGGTCTGATCTTAATCTCTCATGTGCATAATAACATACAGCCAGTGTCACCTAATGCTGGGAATAGATCGTCACTGTGTGAACACCCTAGTGTGCACTCACGCAAACCTGGGTGGTACAGCCTACTACACACCCAGGCTACACACCTGCACAGCACGCTACTGTACTGATTCCACAGGCAGCTGTAACACGCTGGTAACTGTTTGTGTATCTAAATATATCCAAGCATGCAAAAAGGGGCATGAAAACTTGGTGTAATAATCTTACGGGACTGCCATCAGGTAAGCTGCCTGTCATTCCAGAAAACACCAGCCTTGCTTTCTCACTGATATTCTTGAAAATGGACTAGCCACATGCAGCTGGTTCTAGGACATTCCGTTCACGTGACTGCCTCACTTGTAAAGTGGAACCACAAAGCCACACCCTCAGCCCCCTCCTTGTTTCTGTCTGGACTGTCTCAGAGCTAGAAGTAACGGCCCTGTTCTAGGCAGTTGGAAGATTCTTATAAAATTGTGCTCCCCGTCGTCTGGCCTGGTAGCACACACATTTTCTCTGAGGCACACAACCACACGCCCACAGCTGGGCAAGGCAGCAGCTCCACTTCTGTACCACTTCCATGACGAGGACTAACAATAGGAGTGTCTGACAGCTCATGCCCAGCCCTGGCACCCAAGTGAGTCCACTCAGCCACAGGGAGCAAGGGAGAAGGTCGTTTAAAAAAATCTCCTTAGTCTCAAACACATGTGCTGGGCTCACCATGTCTTTCACGAAAGCAGAACCTGGCCCTATTTAAGATGGGCCTTAGGGGCTTTGATGGCTGTTTAAGATTTCCACAGGAGACTCAAGGAGAATCCTGAAAATGTCTGAATTTTACAGAATAAAACTTTTTTTTTTGAGATAGAGTTTCACTCTGTTGCCTGGACTAGAGTGCTGTGGTATCAGCCTAGCTCACAGCAACCTCAAACTCCTGGGTTCAAGTGATTCTCCTGCCTCAGCCTCCAGAGTAGCTGTGACTACAGGCGCCCACCATCACACCCGGCTAATTTTTCCACTTTTCATAGAGAACAGGTTCTCACTCTTGCTCAGGCTGGTCTCGAAATCCTGAGCTCAAGCAATCCACCTGCCTTGGCCTCCCAGAGTGCTGGGATTATAGGTGTAAGTTATAGGAGAGAAGGGAGAATTTGTTTTACATGCAGCAAAAATCCCCTCAAGATGCCTAGACAAAAGATGGTACAGGACAGATCTGCGTGGAAGTTGAACTTTAAGAGACTGTACATTGGCTCGGTGCCTGTGGCTCAATTGGCTAAGGCGCCAGCCACATACACCTAAGGTGGCGGGTTCGAATCTCCAGCCTGGCCCGCCAAACAATGATGGCTGCAACCAAAAAATGGCCGGGCGTTGTGGCGGGCACCTGTGGTCCCAGCTACTTGGGAGGCTGAGGCAGGAGACTCGCTTGAGCCCAGGAGTTGGAGGTTGCTATGAGCTGTGATGCCATGG
>CAUYQV010071811.1:0-15326 GCA_963574575.1 Galagoides demidoff | reverse complement strand
AGTGCCATGGCATCACAGCTCATAGCAACCTCCAACTCCTGGGCTCAAGCGAGTCTCCTGCCTCTGCCTCCCAAGTAGCTGGGACCACAGGCGCCCGCCACAACACCCGGCCATTTTTTGGTTGCAGCCATCGTTGTTTGGCAGGCCTGGGCTGGGGATTCGAACCCGCCACCTTGGGTGTATGTGGCTGGTGCCTTAGCCGCTTGAGCCACAGGCACTGAGCCTTAATAAGAGTCTTAAACTTTTCAACTTCACTGTAAATCAAAATCTCATTTATACCTTTAAAATTAGAATTACAAGATTATTCTAGCAATCATGTGTCTCTCTCTCTTCTTTTTTTTGAGACAGAGCCTCAAGCTATACCCCTGGGTAGAGTGCTATGTCATCACAGCTCACAACAGCAACCTCCAACTCCGGGGCTCGAGCGATCCTCCTGCCTGAGCCTCCCAAGTAGTTGGGACCACAGGTGCCTGCCACAACACCCAGCTATTTTTTGGTTGCAGCCGTCATTGTTGTTTTGGTGGGCCCAGGCTGGATTCGAACCTGCCACCTTAGGTGTACGTGGTTGGCGCCTCAGCCACTTGAGCCACAGGCGCCAAGCCAATCATTCTGTCTCTTAAACAATACGATTAATACCAGATACAATTAATTTATAACTTTAACAAAATTAATTTACTTCATTATCTCTCTACTTAGTACTAACATTTACCAGGATTAAGGATCTTGATCTATTAGTGAAATTATTAATATCTTTCCCAAGTCAACTGGGTTGCACCTGGAGCAGAGATTCTGGTGGGGGTCTGAGAGTCGAGGTGTAGCCACCAGTGTGATTGGTCTCATACCAGTGCTGGACAGGCCGAGAGGAAGCAGCAATTCTGAGAATATGCCGTCCAAATGCCTGTACTCCTGTCTGAGGAACCACAGTTCCTGCTGGATTTTGGAGACAGTCAATTGCAGTGTTGTACATGTCCTCTGCCTTCATAGGGCACTGTGGTCCAATTCTCAGGTCACTAGAAATAACAGTAACTACTAGTAATGTATGTCCTGCACTGAATATGTGTCAAGCACTCTCTCCAGACACCTGTAAGGTATAGTAACTTTTTATTTAATCTTCACAGCAACCTTGAGGTAGGCATGGTGGCATGGTGATGACGCCTCTATATTTATAGAGGAACTGAGAACTAGAGAGGTTGTGTAATCTGCTTACGCCACACAGTCAGTAGAAGGCAGAGTGCAGCTTCAAACCTGGGCTGTCTGGCTCTTCAGTTCCTGTTCTTAATCCCTACCCCATCTCAATTTCCCGTCAACCACACTGGTGGGAGACCGGGGACCTGGACCCAGGCCTTCCAGACTCTGGTCTTCTTGCTGTCCTGTGCTGTGTCAGCCACTGACCCAACACATGGGAGTTCTTGACTCTTTCTGAGTACTTTCACCTGGGCTTGTCCCTCCCTGCTATCAAGGAGCTTATTGATGGGTGTGAGTTTCCTCCTCTGTCCAGTGTCACTTGATAAGGCTGTGAGTGGGTTTGGGGCTGGGACCTAGGCTCCCCTCATTGGTGGTGCTCTCCCTGGGACCTGGCCACAGACCTGCCTGTGCCCTCACCCTCTCCCTGCCCTTTCCCATCTATCCCAGCATTGTCCTCCAAGTCCTCCATAATGGTGCCAAACCAGATGAAGAGTGCACGAGAACTGCGCAAATCAGAGAAGGTGGACTCTGGGATGGTGCAGGCCCAAATCAGGTTAATGAAGGTAGGAGGGACGTTTGCCTACAGGCAAAGGCGGGGGCACAGGGGGGTGGTGGCCAGGGGAAACTACAGGGAACATACACTGAGCATGTGTTGGGTGCCAGACCTCTCATGGCAATCCCATGGATGTGCTCATGATCATTCCTATTTTACAGATGGGGGAACTGAGGTATAGAGAGAGAAGTGACTTGCACCAGGTCACAGCCAAAAAACGGCCTGCCAGCGGTCAAAGCTAGTTAAAGCATTTGCTGTTGTGTTTAAGACCCAAGAACATAAGCTGAATCATCCTTTATTTCTCTACATGAGGAACAACAGTCCAGTGCTGTGATTTTCTTTCTTTCTTTCTTTCTTTTTTTTTTTTTTTGAGACAGAGTCTCACTCTTTCACCCTGGGTGGAGTGCTATGGCATCATAGCTCACAGCAACCTCAAATTCCTGGGTGCAAGCGAGCCTCTTGCCTCAGCCTACTGAGTAATCCTAGCACTTTAGAAGGCCAAGGCAGGTAGATTGCTTCAGCTCAGGAGTTCAAGACCAGCCTGAGCAACAGTGAGACCTGTCTCTACTAAAAATAGAAAAACCAGAGGGGGCCTGTAGTCCCAGCTTATGTCATTATCTGAACAATGTTTCAAAAGTTTCTGAAGTGATTAAAAGAGAGGTCTTGGCTAAACATGGTTGAAAACACCTATAGTCCTAGCACTTTTGGAGGCCAAGGCAGGAGGATTGCTTGAGGCCAGGATTTTGAGACCAGCCTGGGCAATGTAGCAAGACCCCATCTCCACAAAGAACATAATAAATCAGCTGGGTTTAGTGGCATGCACCTGTAGTCCTAGCTACTGGGGAAACCAAGGCAGGAGGATCTCTTAAGCTCAGGAGGCTGTGGTTACAGTGAGGTGATTGCACCATTGTACTTTAGCTTGGCAACAGAGCAAGACCCTGTCTCTAAAATATAAAAATTTAAAAAAAAAATTTAAAGAAGAAGAGGGGTCTTTAGTATACATAGCAGAAAACAAAATACTAAATGTTATACGTACTATAAGATACTAGAGAAGAATTTCAAGGAAATTTTTAATAGCTTGATGACCAATGACTATTATATAAAGAAAAAGGAAAAATGTAATTTGCGTTGAAATCTTTTTTTTTCTCCGTTAACCTTCAGTTTTGCAAAACGGTTTAGAGGCAGCCTAGCATTTATAAGGCAGGAACTTGTTATCTCTAACGTTATTTTTATCCTGGCATTAGAAGGGTATGTGTTGTTTGATATAGAGTATGAACTTGGGCCATTTGGCGCTAAAACTTGTGCTCCTAACCAGTTCTTTTTTTTTTTTTTTTTGAGACAGTTTCATTTTGTCGCCCTTGGTGGAGTGCTGTGGCATCATAGCTCACAGCAATGTCCAACTCTTGGGCTCAGGCAATTCTTTTGCCTCAGCCTCCCGAGTAGCTGGGACTACAGGTGCTTACAACACCCACTATTTTTCTTTCTTTCTTTTTTTTAAGGAGGCCCAGGCCAGATTTGAACCCACCAGTCCTGGTGCATGTGCGCCCTAACCACTAAGCTATAGGCGGCCAGCCTCCTAACCAGTTCTTAATACTGTCTCTTATAGTCATTCATTCATTTAATCAACACATATTTATTGAGCACCTACTGTGTGCCAGGCCTCATTCTGAGTGTGGGGATTCACCAGTGATATGGCCCCTGACCTCAAGGAGCTCATGTTCCACTGGGGAGACGGACAATAAACAAGATGAACATATGATATGTGCAGTGATGATAAGCTCTACGAAGAGCCCTGAGCGTGAGTGAGGGGCTAGAGAGGCGCAGAGGAGGGAGTGGCAGTGACTTTTAGAGAGGGTGCTGGGGAAGGCTGCTAAGTGGTGATATTTGAGCTGAGACTTGGAGCAGGTGAGGAAGCAGCTAGATGGACATCTGAGGGAGGAATGGTCCAGGCAGAGGCACTGCAAGTGCCATGGCCCTGAGGTTGTTGGGACTCCAGCAAGTGGGGATGAGGAGAGGTGTGGTAGGGTAAGGTAAGCTTGTATTTGTCCCTGTAGTTCCTGATTAGGCTTTGCTGTTTTTTTGTTGAGTTACACAGGAAGACTGCAGGATTTTTTTTTTTTTTAAGAGACAGAATCACACTTTCTTGCCCTCGGTAGAGTGCCATGGCATCACACCTCAGCAACCTCCAGTTCCTGGGCTTAGGTGATTCTCCTGCCTCAGCCTCCTAAGCAGCTGGGACTACAGGCGCCCACCACAATGCCTGGCTATTTTTTTGTTGCAATTTGGCTGGGGCCGGGTTTGAACCCGCCACCCTCGGTATATAGGGCCGGCGCCCTACTCACTGAGCTACAAGTGCTGCCCAGGAAGACTGCAGGATTTTGAGTAGAGCAGGGGTGTGATCTGGGCTTAGGTCTTTACAGGAGACCGTGGGTTGCTGCTGCCTGTGGGTAGTTGATTGTGGGCAGAGAAGAAACAAGGAAGAGTGCAGCCACCACCAAGTTGGGTTGTTCTTGGAGATGGAATAGGATCTTGACTCTGTCCCTCAGTCTCAGGACAATTATTTATTCAATCTACAACTCTTTAGAGAGTGCCTAATCTGTGCCAGGCACTGTGCTGAGTATTGGGGATGTAGCCATGAGCAGGGTTCATGTGATTGTAGAGTTTCCACATTAGTGGGGAGACACATACTAAATGAATTAAAAAAACCCCAAAGGGTAGTTAGTTATTCATTAATTTATTCAACCCATACTTGGAGAACTCCAGGCACTGTCTTATGTGCTGGAGGTGACAGCTGTGACAAAAGAGATGCATCCCCTGCCCTCCTGGAACATACAGATAGAAGAAAAAGGAAGAAACACCAGATTATAAGAAAAATATCTGTTATGTTGGGTAGTGATAAATCCTAGGAGAAAAATAAATTGGGAAAGCAGGAGACAATTACAAGCTACATACGTGATTACAAATTGCTAGAAGGGTCAGTGAGGAAATAAGCAGCGATCTACATCCGATCAGGTGGCCAGAGAGAGCCATCTCTAGAGATCATTAAATTCTATTGATCAGAATCAGCCGGGAATGGGATGTGTGTGAACGTTACAGATTCCCGGTGCAGACTGGCATTTTTCACAAGATGCTTCTGGGTATTTTGGTCTGGAGATGTAGAGGCAAGATAGTGGGGGTGGCCAGGAGCCCAGACTTCCAGGACAGCAGCTCTGCTGTGTGACCTTGGTAAGTTACTCAATGTGATCCTCAGTTTCTACTTTTATAAAGTGGGGCCAATAATAGCGCTCATCTCCTATCTCGTAAGGTTGCTGTGAGGGTGACGTACTGCAATGCACGTGATGTGTAAGCTCTTGGTACATCTGTATGATTATTATTATATGATAAATACAGGAGCTGAAAGCTAGTATGGAGTGGTTTCTGGCAAAGGACAGAGAAAGAAGGAAGAACAGAGGAATAAGGAAGAAAGCAAATAAGTATGGCAGGGGTGGAAGGTTAGAGGCAGAGAGAGCAGTGTCAGACATTGTTCGTTGAGTGTATACTCAGCACTAAGGCAGTGGCTTGACTGTGAATTTGACCTTAGTTAGTTTTACAGCAGCTCTCTAAAGCAGGTATCAGTTTCCTTATCATTGGAATAAGTATAACAGGGCTCTGGGAGGTTAATTAACTTGCCCAGGTTCCCTTAGATGGTAGGTGGCAGAGCTGGAATTTTTTTTTTTTTGAGACAAAGTCTCACTCTGTGCCCTGGGTAGAGTGTCCTGGTGTCATTTTAGCTCATACCAACCTCAAACTCTTGGGATCAAGCGACCCTCTTGCCTCAGGCTCCCAAGTAGCTGGGACTACAGGTGCACACTATGATCCCCAGCTCGTTTTTCTATTTTTTAGTAGAGACTGGGGTCTCGGTTTTGCTCAAGCTGGTCTAAAACTCCTGAGCTCAAGGGATCCACCCTCCCCAACCTCCCAGAGAGCTAGGATTACAGGCACAAGCCACCATGCCTGGCCAGAGGTGGGATTTTTTGTAACCACGGTATGTCTAGGCCTAACACCCAAGACTCAGACACTCTGTGGTTCAGCTACACCTTGCAGTTTTAAGCCCACTCAGTGTTCTTGTCTTAGTATGGGGGGAAAGGCACACACGGACTCAGAAATCTGGCTTTCTAATTCCAGTGCGACCACTTCTTGGCTGTGTGACATTGAACAATTCATTAAACTCTGAGCCTCATCAAGCCTCCACTTACCGGCAAAATGGAGTTAATGAACAAAAGGCAGTTGGGAGATGAACTGTCACCATATGCCACCTGCGTTAATAGGCCCTCAACAATTGTTATTGTTATTATTACTGTAGATTTTATGTACCTGCTGGGTATAACCTTAGGCAAATCACTTAACCCCTCAGACTCTCATTGTTTCCACAAGGGCAGGTTGTATGAACTGCCAATATACATTAGTTCAGGCCTAGTAGGAAGTGGGGGCTATTCTAACCCTCTCTGGTAGGGGTTAGGGGTAGGTTAGAGGTTAACCCCCTCTTCCTTACTTCTCTTCTAGACATGGGAGTCACCTGAGGGTGTGTATTATTATTTCTATATTTCATTGATCCTAAGAAGCCATTGATATTAAGGCACAACTTTATTTGCCCACTAATAAAATGGTGATGGTGACACGCCACCAATTTTAAAATACATCCTCACTGACTTCAGCGATGTGAAATGATGGGAGCATGGGCATTTCAGAATGGATTAAAGAGTAACTACAGGGCAACGCCTGTGGCTCAAAGGAGTAGGGCGCTGGCCCCATATGCCAGAGGTGGTGGGTTCAAACCTAGTCCTGGCTGCTCCGCCCCTCCCCCCAAAAAGAGTAACTACAGAGGCTGGAAATAGTAGGGGAAGGGAGGTTGGGGAGAGATTTGTTAAAGGATGCAAAATTACAGCTAGAGAGGAGGAACTCTCAACTGTAGTCATCCTCTCACTGTAGGATGACTATAGTTAACAATAGTACATTATTATATAGTCTTCGATAACTAGAACGGGGATATTGATCGTTCCCAGCACAAAGAAATGATCAATGTTGGAGATGATGGATATGCTAATTACCATGATTCGATCACTATACATTATATGGATCAAAACATTACTATGTACTCCGTGAATATGTACAATTATTATTTGTCAATTAAACATAAGTAAATTAAGTAAAACAAAAGAGTTAAGGACGCGGAGACAATGGGACCTGCCGCCCAGCCCGGCTGCATTTACCAGTGGAGGCCACAAGGGGGCGGGCGCCCACCGGAGGGCCGCGGTCCCCGGGCTCCCGGACGCTTGGGCCTGGCGGGGCAGCGCGCCGCCTCCCTCTCACCTCCCTCCTCCCGCAGATGCTGATCAAGAACAGAAAGACCTTGCTCCAGGAGCTCCGCAACCACGAGACCTTCCTCACCAAGCTCAATCTGGATCTGATCAGCACCATCCAGGACATGGAGGACAGCACAGCCCTGAACGTGCGGGCAATGCTGCAGCAGCAGGACATCCTTACGGTGAAACCCGCGCCTCTGCCCTCTGCACCGAGTGTGTGCCCGCCCCTCTGGCCTTCCTTCCCCGCTACTGAGCACTCGGGCGCCCTCTCCTGCCCATTCCCGGCCCCGTTCCATGTGCGGCTTCCTCCCTCTGGAAAATGGTCGTTCCCACCCTTTGCCCCACCCACTGGGCTTTGGAATCCTACCGAGGTGGGGTTGCTGCCGTCCCTCGCTCCAGCACTTACTAGCTGGGAGATTCTGAGTTCACGTCGCTTTTGTGACCTCTGTAAAGTGGAACACAAGAGCATCCATCCCAAAGGGATGCATATGGTACCTGTGCAAGACACTGCATTTGTTGCACTTGTGCAAGAGGGGCTGCCACCACCACCACTAGCAAACACGAGTGTGGTGTAATACTGAGTGCTCTACATGTGTTCATATAGTCACAACAGCCCTATGGCGTGGGCACTGTTATTACCCCCATTTACATATGAAGAAATGGAAAGGCAGAAAGGTTAGGTGACTTGCTCAGGGTCACCCAGGTGGCCAGGGTCAGAGGTGGGGTTTGCACCCAGGCATTCCGGAGCTAGATCTGTGCTCTTTCTACCACCTTGTTGGCACCATCAGCCTGGTGGTGGCGCTTAGGGTGAAAAGGCCAGTCTCTGCCTCCTCTGGGAGAGACTTGGTGATGCTGCAGTGAGAGGGCAGAAGGTTCATATGGACCCAGGAGTTTGGGCTGGACTGAAGATTCGGAGAAAATGGTTTCTTGCTGTATCCTCACATGGCCTCACCCAGGGGTCCTCAAACTTTTTAAGCAGGGGGCCAGTTCACTGTCCCTCAGACCATTGGAGGGCTGGACTGCGAGCCCCAGGATGAGTCAGCTGCTAAGCAGGACAGCAGAAACACCCGGCGGGCCAGATAAATGTCCTAGGCGGGCTGCGTGTGGCCTGTGGACCGTAGTTTGAGGACGCCTGGCCTCATCTCTGTGTGCGTGGAAAGAAAATGAGCTCTGTTGTCTCTTCCTCCTTTTCTGAGGACACAAGTGTTATAGGATCAGGGCCCAACATGTATGACCTCGTTTAACCTTCATTACTAAAGTTAATGAACTTTCGGTTAATTATTTTAATTACTGTAAGGCCCTGTCTCCAAATATAGTCACACTGAGGGTTAGGTCTTCAATATATGGGGGCAAGGGGAGCACAACTTAGTCTATAACCAGGGCCAAAGACGTACGGAGTTATTCAGAAACTTAGCAGAACATTCTCCAAACCTGGATGAAGTCCCTGTTGGACTTGTCTACTGTTGGTTCACTCACACATTTTTTGTTCCTCCTGAGTGTCTCCTCTGGGCCCTGAGGGAGGATAGTGGTCAGGGAGATACTTCATCCCCATGAAGCTGCTATTGTGGTGGGGACACAGGCTGTTAGAAAGCCTCAAGTGTGTGTGCTGTGCTAGAGGTGGGGGACTTAGGGAGCCCTGAGAGGTATGGGGGGAATCAAGAAGGCTTCCTGGAGAAGGTGACGGTTGGGCTGAAATGTGCAGAGTAGTTTTGACTGACAGAGATGAGGCGGGTATTCCAGGTAGAGGAAACAGGTCCCCAGGGCTCAGGGTGAGAGGAGGCTTAGCTGGCTCAAGGGGCCACATGCTGCCAAGCATGGCCAGAGGATACGGTGTGAGGCAGGGATTAGAGAAAGAGGACATTGGCCCTGTACAGGCTGAGGAGGGCCTTGCAAACCAAGGGAAGGAGTTTGGAGCTCCTTATAGGGCAGAGGGGAGCTATGAGAGGGTTTTAAATAGGAGAAGGGACATGGAGGGACATGACCAGCTTTTCTTTTTTTTTCTTTTAAGAAATATCTTTGTGACTGTTGTGCAGAGACTAGATGAAAAGAGGACCAGTGAGGGGTGGCTGTCATAATGTTTCAGGTGGAGAGGAAGAGAATTTGCATAAGATAGTGGCAGTGCGAGGTGGAGAGAAGGGCATGGCTCTGGGAACTGGTGGGGGCCAAAATCCATGCAACTTGGTGACATGTCGATGAGAGGGGAGCAGGGACTAGAGGCTGGCTTTGGGCCTGTGTGACTGGGTGTGTGGCAGGGTTGCTGGCTGAGGTGGGGCAGTAGGAGAGGAGAGGGATGTTGGTGGGTGGGGGAGCGGCCTCAGGTCAGAATGCTGGGCCTGGAAGGGGCACTGGGACTGGGGACTCCGCGGAGGGAGTACCAAGTGTAGACAGCAAGCTGCAGCCCCCCTCCAGGAGAGCCTGGGGATGAGCTGGCCCCACTGCTCCCACAGACCATCGTTGACATCTTGGAGACTTCGAATAGTAAGAGGCTGCAACAGTTGAAGTCTGAACTTCAGGAGTGGGAGGAAAAAGAGGAATCCAAGATGAAGGGTGAGAATCCTTGGGGTAAACTCCTTGCCCCTCATCCCTGGCACTTTGGGGAGGTCAGCAGCAGGGCGTTTACTTTCAGAAGCCTTCAGGCCCTTGGAGGCAGATGAATTGCTGAGATGCAGAGCTAGTAGCTGACTTCTTGAGCACTTGACTCCAGGTCTTTGCCCTGTTGTGGGTAGACTTTCACTCAGTCATTACAACTACCACTAGGAGGCAGGGACTGTTCTCCTATTTTACAGATGAGGAAACTGAGGCTAAGAGAGGTGAAGTATCTTATTGCAGGCTATACAGCTAGGAGCCAGAATCCATTCCTAGCCTGGCTTTGGTTCCTGCCACAGTTGCTCTGAGAGTCTGGCTGGGCTAGGATGCAGCTCTCCTGGCTTCCATCTTGCTGGGTCTATAGTTCTTTTGAGTAAAAAGGAAGTATGTCAGGCAGCTGCAGACATTGGGGATCCCCTCCATGGAGGAAGGCAGGTAGACTTTGTCTCGGTCCTACTGTGGGTCATGCCTTGGGATCCAGCGTTGCTACTTCTCCCTGGTCTACCTCAGGAGAGAGATCCAGAGAGGGACAGACTTGGTGAGCTGTGACCAGCCTAGGGATCATGTACCAATTTTGTTTCTCTTTCCTGCAGTGGTAGAAGATTCTCTGGGGGCTTAACTTTTCACCGCCTCCCTATGTGAACTCACCTCAGCCCAGACCTTAGTCCATTGGCCTCAGAGACCTTGCTTCCTGGGCCTCTGGGGATGCAGGGTTCCTGAGGATCCTGTCGTCTGTCCCTCCCGACCTCCCCATCCCTCCCTAGGCCTAGAGCAGCAAGTGAAGCAGCTGGATGCCAAAATCAAGAAGACCAACGAGGAGGTGAGCTTCCTGAGCACTTACATGGACCATGAGTATCCTGCCAAGTCGGTCCAGATCACCAACCTCGTGCGCCAGCTGCAGCAGGTCAAGGACAGCCATCAGGTAGGGGCACCCCTGCCCTGCACCACTAGACTGTGAAGGGGGCAGGGCTGGTGGCTGACACCCTCCTGCTGATCCCCAGGAAGAGCTGGATGACCTTAGTGAGCTGCGCAAAAGGGTCCTGAAGTCTTTGGCTGACAAGATGCAGAATAAGAAAATAAATATTCTGAAGTCTCTGGTGGTGGTGAGTAGCCAGCTGCTTGGGGGGATATCTAGGCCCTCTTCCCTGTCCTCTGCTTCCAGGGCCCTTCATCCCCCTGCCCTTGGTCTTTACCTTGCCTTCCTCCACAGAAAACCCAGTCTCCCTACCAGGATGCTCTTCTACAGAGGACTCAGGATAGCCAGGCCATGTTGAGGTGCATGGACAGGTTCAAAAAGGTGAGTAGACAGGGAAGGCGATGGGCCTTCTGTGGGGGAGCAGTGCTGAGCACTCCCCAGGCTCACAGAAGTCAGGCTCACCCTGATTTGCCACTCAGAAGGTCTCTGACTCTACTTTTGGCCTTCCTCCTCACCAGGACCATTACTATTACTTGTCCTTTTGCTGAGAAGGGGGTTGGCCCTGGCCTACGCTTTACTCCCTTAACCAGCAGTGCTAGCCATGACCCACTGGCAGCTTCATCAGGCATCATCTACTTCACCATTAGCCACTGTCTGTCTTTACTTCTTAGTTCTTGTCACTGGCCACTCACTACCCATTGTCCATGTTAATGAACTTCACTATCACCACCCTTTGAAAGTAGTTTTTATTATCTTGCCTTTTCATCAGTTTTCAGTGTAAGGGCCCTTTACTGCCTCCACTAGTCCCCAGTGCTTCCCGGGATCAAGCAGTCCCACCCCTTTGCAACCTGTCTCCATCTTCCATGATCCCCTCACCTTTTTCGGCACCACTGAATATTGTCACTGATTTCAAGCCAGCCCTCCCTGGAGGTCCCCTCTCTGGAGTCAGCATATCCCAGTGATGAAGCCCATATCATTTCCCCAGAATCTTTCATTTTCATCTGTTTTTTCTGCTTTCTCTTTTGGTTGGGGGATGTTTGGCTTCTCACCTTTTCCCTGCTATGTCCCCTCCCCCAGTTTATTGACCAATTTGAAGAAGAAATACCCATCTTAAGGGCTGAAGTGGAAGAACTCCAAAAGAAGACCCTGGAACCCCGAGAGATCATATTTCAGGATGTTTTGCTTCGAAGACCCAAGTATGTGATCTTTTTGAAGCTCCCTGTAGGCCAACATTTTGTACTTAATCCTGAAAGCAAGAGATTTTAAGCTGAATGGTGACATGATCAGATTTGTATTCCTAAAACATTTTGAAAAGAGCACAGGGATAGGATCGGAGAGGAGCCAGAGTGGAAACCAGGAGTCCAGGTGGGCATGAGGTCAGCTGTCTGAGGGGGAGTGTTGGGAGTGGCCTCACCAAGTGGGTGGCAGAAGAGATGGGAGAAATCGATGGACTGGAGGAGTATTTAAGGAGGTAAAATCTGTAGGACTTGGTGATGTTTGGATGTGGGAAGAACAGGACAGGGAGATGTCAGGATAACTTGGTTGTAATAAGGTAGGTGATGGTACCAAATCCAGAGATTGGAAAGACTGGGATGAGGACTGTATGTGTGGTACCATTGGAAGCTGACCTGCATGTTAAGTTTGGTTTATCTGAGTCATGAGTGTAGACCTCAGAGGACAGATCCTGGATAGAGGTAGAAAATTGGGTGTTGCCAGTATAGAGATTAACTTTTTTTAAAAAAATTTACCATTATTATGAAAGATTTCAAATATACAGAAAAGTAGAGAAAATATGATAATAAATATCCAGTTGCCCATCCAGATTTATTATATTTTTGCCATTTTGGCTTTATCTGCATTTATTCTTTTTTTTTTTTTGGCTGAAGTATTGTAAACTGCCGACATCCTGACATTTCATGCCCAAGTACTTCATGTGCATTAGTGGATTATTGAAACCATGAGAACAGATAATCTTGGGAGAGAGAAGAGAGAGAATGTAATCCTGTAGCTTGTTAAATGTTTGTGCTGGTCACCGAGGTGGGGACTGTGCTGCTGATGGGAATCTATTTCTCTTGCTACTTTCATGGAAGGAATAATGCCTGTGTTATTTCCTGAACACTTTCTACATGCTGGTGTGGTCTGATTTAATCTTCCCACCAATGACCAAGGTTGGAATTATTATGCCCATTTGACAGATGAGGAAACTGAGGCTCCCCTGGGATCTGGCACATAGGAGGTGCTTGTCGCATAGGTGCTAACTTAAGGAGTGAGGCTCAGAGAGGATAAATAGTTTGTTCAGGGTGGCACAGTCAGGTTTCAAAACTTGTAATCCCGACTCCAAAAAGAGCAATTGATCTGTGGGGACTCAGCATTTTAGAGCCAAGACCCTGCTGCCTCTTGGCCTCACACTCTTTAGGGGAACATGGTCCTGCTAAACTGATCCCTTTTCCTTTTTTTTTTTTTTTTTGAGACAGAGCCTCAAGCTATCCCCCTGGGTAGAGTGCCATGGCATCACAGCTCATAGCAACCTCCAACTCCTGGGCTCAAGGGAGTCTCCTGCTTCCGCCTCCCAAGTAGCTGGGACCACAGGCACCTGCCACAACACCCGGCCATTTTTTGGTTCCAGCCATCATTGTTGTTTGGCGGGCCCGAGCTGGGGATTCAAACCCGCCACCTTAGGTGTACGTGGCTGGCGCCTTAGCCGATTGAGCCACAGGCGCCGAGCCTCCTTTTCCATTTTTGATATTTTATTTGTGCTTGTGCATGTGTACATGTGGATGTCATGTGTATATGTGCTCATGCTTATGTATGTATGCCCAGTTGGGCTTCCAGGTAACAGGCTGTGCTTTGGGATTGGGCCTCCCAGCAAGTGCCAGTGTTCTCAAGAGGAGGGCTTCCCTGCCCACCCCAACTCTGGCATGCTGTTGGCCTCTCACACCCCTCTTTGCTGCTTCCTACCAGGTGCACCCCAGACATGGACGTCATCCTCAACATCCCTATGGAAGAAGTGCTGCCCTTCTAGATGGTGATGCCATGGGCCCCCCCTGCACTCCCTGCCCTCTGCCTAGACCTGGAGCCCCTAATCCTGTATTTCTAGGACTATATCTATATCTCATTCAGGCCTTGATCTGCAGTCCCTCCCTCCCTCTCTGCCTCTCTCCCTCCCTTCATTCTTCCCTCCTCTCCTCCTGTCTCTTTGGTTCTGCTACTTGGGCCACTGGGATTCTCAGGTAACTCTGTCAGCCCTTTTTACCAATAAAGCTGGATTACATTTGCTTTTTTCCAGTACCTGGCAAGTCCCCAGCTGGGCCTTGTAGAAGATGTGGTAGGAATGGACTTTGTCTTAAGATGGGATGGGCAACTACGTGGATTGTATCTGATGGGCTCCTCCGTTGTTTTTTTTTGGAGATAGAGACTCAAGCTGTCACCCTGGATAGAGTGCTGTGGCATCATAGCTCACAGCAACTTCCAATGCTATCCTCTTGCTTCAGTTTTTTAATTTTTATTAGAGGTGGTGTCTTGCTTTTTAGCTCAGGCTGGTCTCGAACTCGTGAGCTCAAGCAGTCCGCCTGCCTTGGCTTCCTACAGTGCTAGGATTACAGGCATGAACCACCACTCCTGGCCTATTGTTTTGATTTTTTAAAATTTCAGAATATTAGGGGAGTACAAATGTTTTGGTTACCTGGATTACTTTTGTACTCTCTCAGTCAAAGTTACAAGTGTTCCCATCACCCAGATAGTGTACATCGTACCCATTAGGTATGATTTCATTCATCCCCTCTTGCCCTCCTCCCACTTCCTTGATTTCCATTGAGTTTTACTTCCATATTTGCACACAAGTAACTGATTTGCTGATCAGTTAAAAGTAAGGAAAGCTTCACATATTTGCGCGTCATCTTTGTGCAGGACTCATACTAATTTTCTCTGTATTGCCCCAGTTTTATGAATAGTATATGTGCTGTTGAAGTGAACACACAAGTGGCAGAGCCCTCGTGAATGGGGTGAGGGCTGTTTTATAAAAGGGCTTGACGAGTGAGTTCGTCACAGCATGCCCTTCTGCCATGTGAGGACACGGCAGGAAGGCTCCATCCTGGAAGCGGAGAGTGAGTGCCCCTTACCAGATACCATATCTGTTGGCAACTTGATTTTGAACTTGCCAACCTCCAGAACTGTGAGAAATAAATTTATGCTGTTTAAAATTTCTCCAGTGTAAAGTATTTTGTTATTGTAGCCTGAATGGACTAAGGGTAGGCTGAGTAGTTCCAGAATCATCAAGTTGTGGTTCCTTTTGAATTAATAGTTCTTCCCTCACTTTATTGTCCTTCCCTTATATGTTACTATAAGCCAAAAGAAACCAGGCATTACCTTCAATGCATTCCTTAGAAATATGCCCAGCTGAATATTTTTTTTTTTGCAGTTTTTGGCTGGGGCTGAGTTTGAACCCACCCACCACCTCTGGCATATGGGGCCGGTGCCCTACTCCTTTGAGCCACAGGCACCTCCCCCCAGCTGAGTATTATTTAAATTACATGTTTATATATATATATATATATATTTTTTTTTTTTTTTTTTTTTGAGACAGAGTTTCAAGCTGTTGTCCTGGGTAGAGTGCTGTGGTATCACAGCTCACAGCAACCTCAAACTCTTGGGCTTAAGCGATTCTCTTGCCTCAGCCTCCCAAGTAGCTGGGACTACAGGTGCCCACCACAACGCCTGGCATTTTTGTTGTTGCAGTTGTCATTGT
>CAUYQV010071809.1:0-44082 GCA_963574575.1 Galagoides demidoff | reverse complement strand
GCTCATAGCAACCTCCAACTCCTGGGCTCAAGCGAGTCTCCTGCCTCCGCCTCCCAAGTAGCTGGGACCACAGGCGCCCGCCACAACGCCCGGCCATTTTTTTTTTTTGGTTGCAGCCATCATTGTTGTTTGGCGGGCCCGGGCTGGGGATTTGAACCCGCCACCTTAGGTGTACATGGCTGGCGCCTTAGCCGATTGAGCCACAGGCGCCGAGCCTATTTCTCTTTTCTTAATATTTACTCTTAGTATATAGAGATTTTAGAATGGATACTTAGGAAAATTGAAGTTACTTAATATCTGTCCTTCTCAAGAACGTTCCCAGGACCAATTTATGTGCTGTTGTTTATCAATATTTTAGGGGAAGGCATCCTCCTCCTCCTCTTTTAGTCATGCTTTTCTTGACTTTTACAAATTAAAACACTACAGTTTTACAATCTCTGTGTGTTATTTTTTAGTAATATTTAAAACCAGTCTTCTCAGTTTTCCTTCTTGCATCTCAGCCCTTATATCCAGGATCATTTACCTTAATAACAGAGAATACATAAGATTTACTATGTTTCAGGCACTGTTCTGAGTACTTTCAAACATATTGGGTCAGGTGCAGTGGCTCACACCTATAATCATAGCACTTTGGGAGGCCAAGGAGAGCATTGTTAGAAGCCAGGAGTCTGAAAGAAGCCTGAGCAAGAGTGAGACCCTGTCTTACAGAAAAACAGAAAAATATGCTTAGTGGCTCATGCTTGTGGTCCTAGCTACTCAGGAGGCTAAGGCAGGAGAATTGCTTGAGCCCAAGAATTTGAGGTTGCAGTGAGCTATGATGATGCCACTGTACCCTAGCCAGGACGACAGAACAAGACTCTGTCTCAAAACAAAATAAAACAAAATAAAAACAACTATATTATTTCATCTTAATCTTCTAGTAACCCTCTGAGGCATGTCCTGTGTTCTGTCTGAAAAACATACTTTAGAATTTCTTTTTTTCAATCTCAGTTCCTATTTTCTGCCCCTTTTGTCTTGTTTTTGTTGTTTTAGGAAAGAATTTTACTGGGCAGGGCATGGTGGCTCACACCTGTAATCCTAGCACTCTGGGAGGCCAAGTGCGGTGATGCACACCTGTAGTCCCAGCTACTCAGGAGGCTGAGGCAGGAGGATTGCTTGAGCCCAGGAGTTAGAGGTTGCTGTGAGCTAGGATGATGCAACCGACTCTAGGTGGGGCAAAAGAGATCCTGTATTTAAAAAAAGAGAGAGAATTTTGCTGGATAGAAGCATAGAAATCCTTGAATTCCTGGGAGCATGTGCCAGAATCCTGGGGAACACCAGAGTTCACATATTTAACTCAAGCCTTCTCTCAAGAGATGGTGCCCACAGGCACTGCAAAGCCAAGGGCCAGAGCCAAGGCAGAAGAGCCCCCCCCCTGACGACCTTTGGCATTGAAGCACATGCCACAGCAATGCCACACTTCCTTTATTCTCCTTCTGTACTCCCAAACCCATCCCTAGGAGGACAATGGTTCTGTCCAGAAATGTTAAGTATGATTCTGCCCCTCCATGAGGAAAGGAGGAAAGGGCTGCTCCAAAGGTCAGTGATTGATGTAGTTCACAATACTAGAGGTCACTGCTATCTTTACTGCTTATACCAGGTGTGGCTGAAATAAGCAAGGCTCCCCCAGCCATAGGCCTAAGCAGAGCTGCTGGACACAAGAGTTCAGAGCGAAATGAACAGTAGGTTAAAAGCAGTGGCCTTAGCTCCATCTTACCCTGTGGAGTTCATGGGAATACAAGACTTTGAGGTGGGGGCAGGGAACCTGGGAGACACAGCCAGGAAGCTGCCTGGACCAGTCAGATTTCACAACCGAAAGACATTGCTGTGGCGATGGAGCTCCTCAAACAGAAAGGGCTCGGGTCTTATCTTTCATACCTTTTCCCGAGACATACTAGTCTCTCCCAACTCTCAAAAAGGTATTCTCCTCCTTGCTCTTTTTAGTCACTGGGATCCCTGTTTTCTCTCTCCTAGACTTAAGAGCTGTCTAAAGAAAACAACACATGAAACCATTTTCAAACTGACTTTAATCATGTTTTGCTGCCCAAATACTGTACATGCAGAAGCCGTGTGAAGAATTTTCTTCTCAAGGGAATTGGCAAGAACGTTGTACAAAACAGCCGGCAGTCCCTCCCAGCTGTCCACCTGCCACCCAGGAACCACAAGAAGTGTGGAAAGATGCTGCACATAGAAAATGTATAGAGCACAGATATAAAAGGCTAATTGCTTCTTATCTAAACAGTGTGCTTGTCAGTCCCTATCAGCTCGCTCTCTTTGCAGGATGCATTTGGAAATTCTAAAAACAGTGTTCCCGCCTGCTGTGAGCTTACCGCTAAAGGAGTTGGTAGAGCCATCAGGCCTGCTCTCCCTAAGGAAGCAGCCACTGTGCTTTCTGGAATGATGTCTGGTAAAAGACGTTTTGGAGGGAGAAGTGGTTTTAAGAAACAAAATACTTTGAAGGGAAAGAAGTTCCCTCTCTCCTCCCATCAGAGAGCGTTTCCTTTAAACTTCTCAGATCTTCAGCTCCCCCACTGATGCCATCCTACAAGCAGAAATGAGGAACAGTCCCGCCTCCCTCTGCTGGTGGGGACACTGACCTAACTCGGGGTGCAGCTGAGGTTGTGACATCACATCAGCACCTTGAAAATTGTCCATTGTAGATAACCCTTAATTTTTTCTCAGCATTACACAAGAATAAAAGAGGGCGGACAAACCATGAAGAGGGAAAAGCAGAGGCTGTGAGGATTCCCAGAGTTCTTGTCAGAAGCAGCATCTGGGCACCGAGCAGATGAAGACCTGTGCCCAGCGTGGGCACCAGGCGCTGGGAGAAACTGGCTTGCGGAACCAGGCACCAGGTGCACAGGCTGGCAACCCTCATCAGCTCCAGATCAGAGACTCTTAGACCCCGGAGGGAACTGCAGAGTAACCAGCTAATGCTCTGATTCTGCAGATGAGGAAGCTGAGGCCCAGGAAAGTGAGAAGTCTTGCACAAAGTCACGGTTTCTGGCAAAACTCTCTAGAACAGCCTTTGATTTCCTGTGGCCAGCTATCCCTGTCCAGGTCATTGGCCAATGGGGCAGATGCTCCATTGCCCCTGAAAATCCCGGGCCTCATTTCCTTCAGCCAAGACTGTTTGGAATCCAGTCCTGTGGACCTTTCTTGGCATCAGTGTAAACTCCTTTGGGAGGCCCAAGGCTCAGTCCTTACTGGCCAAGTTTCCAGCCAGAGCTCTGGAAGGTTTTCCCAAAGCAGAAACACTCATATGTTTCAACAAGCACCTGCCCCACGCCAGTCTAAGCCCGAGAGAATACAGGTTTCTCTCACTGATGTGGTTTCCCTCACAGGCACAGCCATGCTGGGCCCACAAAAGCCCAAGCTTAGGGTTGGGGGGAGAGGGGGTTACTTTGCTACATGGAAAGATTAAGCCCTTTGTCAGAGAACAAGGTCCCACCCTTGGGCACGCCAACATCTGAGCCACATTCGTGGAGCTCAGCCGGCAGAGTTGGTGCCCAAGGAGGCCAAGTTGCTCTCTTTGGCATCACTGACATTGCTCTGAGATGCTCAGGCACTCTTTCAAAATCACTCTTTCCCAGCCAGACCAGTGCAGCCCCCACCAGGCCTCACCTGACGGTGGGGGGCGCCCCTGCTCTTCAATAATGCTTGTTTTGCCCCAGCCTCTTCTGACCTGAGTGAAAAGCAGACTTGAGGGAGAATGCATCCACCTCTTCATCGCCTCCCTGATCACTCAGTGAAAGACAGTCCAGTAGAGGAAGCAGCATTTTCAAGAATCTCTTTATGTGTCAGGATATTGGAGAAGAATATTCTGAGGAGAGGGAGGGGAGGGCAGGAGGTGGCAGGGAAGCAGGCCTCTTCTTTTCCAGCTCCCTGCGGCCACTGCAGACACACTGCTGGACAACCTCCTGGCCCTGACCGACGGGCCATCTCTCCCGCAGGTGGAGAGCAGCTTATCTACGACAAGGAGCGAAGGCAGCAATTTCTTGCACAGAGTTTGCACAGTGCTAGAAGCAGTCGGAGAAACACAGAAGAGCAGCCTTACTAAAGCCCCGCTGCGTTCTGGGCTGAGCAAGATGGGGAATGTGAGGTATTAGGAGTTCTGGAACCCCAGGGGAAGAGGAGCTCGCATCTCCCGGGCAGCAGGGCCTGCAGTAAGGACCCTGGCTGCACGTCAGGGGTCCTGGTAACGCAGGCTGAGATTGTGCTACATTTCATTTCCAAAGAAGTACCTTTGTGGGTCTTTATTGTCTTTAAAAATGGAGGCTTCTGCTCTCCTCAAGGCTGGCAGTAAAGAAGAGGCCAGGCATGCCTCCCCAGCGGGTGTCATGTCCCCTGGGAGGACTGGCTGACCTCAGCGCTCTACCCGGCAGTGATTCCATGAAAGATGAGCCCCACGGATGCCCTTTCCCTGGAGCTCCTGGGTTCTGCCTCAGCCCCACGAAACGCTGGCATTGCCTGGGACTTGCTGGCTCCCAAGAGCCTCCTAAGTGTGCCTTTCCTAGTAGAACTGGGTGGCAGAAGAGACAGGATGAGTGGTAGTTTTGGAGATGGTTCTTTTCCTGAAGGATCAAACTCCCCTTGTCAAACCAAAACCCTGGCTCCATTTACTGGAACCTGCCTCATAGCAGAGCCCACTGCAGGGAAAAGGAGTCTGTGAAGAAAGTGGGGCGGACGGAACAGACTATGAAGACAGATGCTCTGAGTCACACATCACTGTCCCTGCCCACAGCCCACCATCACTGCAGGCCACTCCTGTCTCTGCCACATCTGTGATAACCCTCTTGACCAGAGGAGCTAGAATGACGAACAACCCCATCCTGTAACCACTTCAGGGTTTCATCTGGGCTGAGAGGGCATTTGAAGCCAGGACACTGAATCTGGCAGTGAGTTGGCTCCAGGGTAGGGAGGCCTCCAGAGGGATCAGGCTCCTTTCTTCCTCACCCTTCCCTCCTCAGAGGGCAGATACCCCCCTCCCCAACCTGATCCCAGGGAAGGCCAGGTCACACCTATTCTGGGATAGGCCAGCTCCAGAGTGGCCTCTCAGACAAGCCACTTCACCTAGGATGCAGAGAAACAGCCTCCAGTTCAGCTGGTCCCATCACACACATCAGCCTCACACGGCCTCACCCTCTTGGGGGAAAATCCAGGCAGGGATTAGCAATTTATTTGGTATAAAGGGTTAAAAAGAATGATTCCCCAAGGTCAATATGGGGAGGAGTTACCTTCCGTTAGAGAGGTGGGATACTGGAGTGGCCCAACTCAAGGGCAGTTTTGACAGCTGGGGATTATTAGGTAGGTCAGCTAACTTATCAGCACATCAGACCCCTCCTCTGGCCAGAATGTCCCCTGTGCTAACCCTCCCCCAGAGGCAAGAGGCATTGTGGCCTCGAGCTGCCCAGTGGCAGCCACTCTGCTGGCAGCTTTCCGCCTTCCTGGACCCCTACAGAAAGGAGGGTACTGTGTCAGTAGCCCCCATTTCCTGGGGGTGACTGCATGGTCTGGGTATCATTCCTTGGTGCTACATCAGCAAATGTCAATGGGACCCTGCAGATCACTAACAATCCCATTACTCCAGAGACGTGGAGTATTTTCACACCATCCTGAGAGCAACTGCTCTAGAAGTGAATACATCACCACTCGGAAATAAAAATACTCTTTGCAAGCAAGTTTCCTCCCTGTACCCACTGGGGTTGAGGAGTACAGCGCCCTTTGCCCCATGGTTGGGAACAAGAAAGGCATGCATTACCCAGTCCTAGCCATGAGAATGGGGAGGGCATTTCTGCTGAAAGAGAAAACAACCCAGCCGCCGCCTCCATGCACATGATGGTTCTCTTCTCTGATGGCACAAGGACAGAGGCCTAGGTGGGAGACAGAAGCCCAGGAACTAACTCTGTTTACTTCCTTCTTGTCCCTCCCCCTTCTTGTCCTGCAGGCAGGACAGGGGGGGGTCTTGGCTTCATCTAGTTTCCTAGTTTTCTTTCTACCTTCCTAGAAGGGAGGTGACAGACTCTGGCTTCAGCCTAGCAGGGAAGCCTGCCTGGAAAGGAGGCCCTTTGGGCTGAGATGGCCTATCTTCACAAAGCTGCTGCCTCTATGCCCCCTATCCCCAACTTTGGTTATGAATGGAGGCCAAGCACTGGGCTGAGACCTCACCGCTGCTGTCAGGGGACACTTCCCGCCTCTGGTACTTGGATCACAGTCATCTTAGCGTTTGGGGAAGAGGGAGAAAAAGAGCCTTCCTCCATGTTGAACCCAAGGGCTGCTCTACCCATCTCCTGGGCAACCTTCCCCCTTTCACCCTACAGCTGAGGAGGGAGAAGGACAGATTGGGGCATTCCTGAGCCAGACTTCAAGATTCCCAGCAGACATATCTCACAGGGATCCAGTTCAGGCACTGGTCTCCACCAACAGGGCCTGGCTGTCAAGTCAGGGTTTAAGTGGGTATGAGAAGTTCCAGCCAGACAAGGTGGGAGAGAAAGCAGAGGCAGGTGAGGTGCCTAGGGCAGGCCACTTGCCAGGGGGCAGCAGTGGAACACAAGAGGACAGGGAGGTTGAGGGGGGAGTATTGCTTATACAGAGCTGGTGACAGTGGCAGAATAGAATTCAGAGCCAGGCTGCCTGTAGAGCCAGAGGCTGGAGCCCAAGTGAGTCTGAACTCCCAGACACGGACCCTGGTTTGGAAATGAGCAAAACATAGAGCCCCAAAAGAACAACTTCATGCAGCTCATCCCCACATTCAGGTAGGATTCTCAACAGCGGCTCTGAACAAGTCAGCCTTAGCCCTGCTCTTATGAGTCACACCCTTAGGGGAACGGGGCCACCTTCAGGGTCTAGGGAGGACTGTCTGCTTTGGCAGGTAACGTCCCCTCTGAGGCTGATCTCCTGGCCCCACTGGGAGAGCTGCTTTGGCATGTTGGAGAGGAGGAGGCTTGAAGAGACAAAAGAGACGTAGGAGGTGCTGAAGGGACACCTGGCTGGCCACCCTGGGAACTAGGACCTCCTTGTGCCCTGCTATGGGGAGGAGGTGGTTCCAGCCCCACAGAGAAGGGAGTCTCCAAGCCCAAGCTCCCCAGGTAGTATCTGCATTCCCTGGGCCCCGCCAGGGTGCTAGGTGGGCATGCTACATGCTGCAGGACACATTCGGTGGAGGAAGAGCCACCAGAGCGGCTCGGGTGGGGAGGAGGGCATGGGGGTTCCCAGAGGGGCCCCAGCGTGGCCAGCCGCAGTAGATGCTACATTCCTCAGAAAACAGTGGCAGTGCTGGGAGAGGCAAGGGCAGAACAAAAGACAAGACAGAAAACAAAGCAGAGACGAGCAGGAGCAGGCACTGGCGGGGACGCGCAGGCTCTGCCCTTGTTCCTGGACAAGGCAGGACCGACCAGTGGCCGCATCCCCACTTCCACCCTTGGAGATTCCTCAGGTGAGTCACATCTACACAACACTCCTTTGGGTTTCTTTTCAACAGGCTACAAAGAGACATGGAGACATTTCAGCCCATGTAGTCACCAGGACTAACTATACCCAGACAGGTGAACAGACAGAATGTGGTCACACACGCACACGCACACACGCACACACATACACGGCAGTCTCCACTGCCAGCTGGGACAAGCCCAGTAGCCAACAGGCATGCAGCAGGACAAGGGGTCCAGAAAGACATGAGGACTATGTACAGGGTAGGGGGGCCAGTGGGCACCCCTTCCCACACCACCGTCCCAGCCTCTCTTCCTGACATCCTTAGGAGCACGATGGACTGGTGGCACTCTCCAGGGAGGACTGGGACAGGCGCCTGGTGAGGGATCCGAGTGTGGAGTCTGCCACTGAGGAGGTGGGGAAGAGTTTGTACCAGCCGGTGACCGCAGCACTCAGGTCCAGCTCGTCCAGCATGATCTGGGCCATGCCCATGAAGCACTTGTGGTCCATGCGGCCATAGTCTCCCCAGACGATCACCTGCCAGGAAGGGAGGAAAAGAAGGAAGGCCTGATCTATTTCCCTGACTCCAGGACTCGGCAGTGGCCCCAGGAACCTGTAAGTTTCATCTGGGCGCAGACAGGACAAAGAGAGCCAGATCTCAAGACTGATTTAGGGCAACAACTTACTTAGCATTTAAGATGTGCCAGAGTTGATCCCATGGACTTTCTATAAATTATTTCAACTGTTATAACAAGCCATGTAGTGAGGAATGCTGTGCATTATTATATCTACTGAGAGGAAACTGCTGCTTAGAAAGGTTAATGGACGAACCCAAAGAGACATGGTATTATAGCAGAGCTGGGATTAGAACTTGGATGTGTCTGACTCCAGAAACTTCCAGCATTCCAGCCAACAGTTTTTTTCCAAGAAGGGGCAGACTGAGAGTCCAGGACCTGAGTCACAGCCCCAGCTCTGCTGCTGGTTCGCTGTGGAGCTTGTGTAAGCCTCGTGCCCTCACCAGGCCTCAGTTTCCACCATGTTACTGCAAGGAGGGAAATGGTCAGCCAGGTCGTTTTCACACTTGTGTATTTACTGGTGAATCCTTTTTTAAACAGATACCCAAGACCTTGCCCTGCTGCCCCCAAACCCCAGAGTTCTTTAGTTCTTTAAGTCTGTAAGTCCAAGGGCCCTTGCCACAGAACCACCTCAACCTAGAGGAAGAGCCCTACACAAGAAGTCAGACAGCCCAGACAGCTCTGGCTTCTTCTCTGCCACCCATGGGGCCTTAGGCAAGACCACAGCCACCACCACCATGACTTAGTACATACCAAATAGTGTCCAGATGCCAGGCTCTGTGTCAGGCTCTCTACATGTAATCACTCAATCTTCACAACCTACCCCCAGGGACTGTTGAGCTGGAATCTGAGGCCAGAGCCAGACCCAGCACTGTGTTGCATCCTCACGTGACCTCAGGTTCCTTACCTATGAAATGGGCATGGTGCTGTCTCCAAGAACTGTCAGGAAAGGCTAACAACACAAAGTGTACAGAAGGCTCTGAATCACCAGACTAGGCTCTGCTAGTCACTAACTAAAACTTCAAGTGAGTCACTTCATCTTTCTGAGACTCCGTTTCCTCATTTGTAAAGTGAGGAGAATCACACATTCACTGAATCATCTCAAGGTTGAAACAAGGTCTAGCACTCTCAGAGGCCAAGGTGGGTGGATTGCCTGAGCTCAGGAGTTCAGACCAGCCTAAGCAAAAGTGAGACCCTGTCTCTACTAAAAATAGGAAAAACTGGCCGGGTGTGCTGGTGGGAGCCTGTAGTCCCAGCCTCCTTGGGAGGCTGAGGCGAGGGGATCACTTGAGCCCAAGAATTCAAGGTGGCTATGAGTTAGGATGCCATAGCACTCTACTGAGGGTGACAAAGTGAGACCTGTCTCAAAAAAAAAAAAAAAAAAGGCTGAAACAAGGTCATGTTTAGAAAGCATCTGACACAAAGCCTGGCACTCAGCAGGTGTACAATAAACTCAGCACCAGGGGAAGGAAAAGATATCAGTCAACTGATCCTGGTTCTACCTGGCAGCTATACAACCTGGGGGGGCAATTTCCTTACCTCCTGCCCTCAGTGAGGAGTTATGTCCTCCCACAGATGGATTATGAATCAGCTTGAGGGCAATAACTCCTCAGTGGGCTGTGAAAATAAATGGGTAACACACCTGGCACAGAGCTTGGCATCGGAGAAATCATAAATGAAAAACTTTAAATTACAACTTTCAGGCTTTGAGATTCTGCCCTGCCTGGTAACTCACCTGTAGCACCTTGCCCTGGGGCCCCTCATCAAAGAGCAGGGCCTGCTGGTACAGGGGATCACAGGTCTTCTTGGCCACCTTTGTCTTCTTCTTGGCTAAGCAGGCTCCATTCTCAAGGAGGTAAACCTTGATATAAGTGGCTGAGGGATGAGAAAAATTAAGTTGGGGAGGGGTCCAGGAGAGACTACTATAGCCTATTCTATACCCTAACCTGGAGGTGAACAGGGTGCATAGAATGAGCCAATCAGCAGATGGCAGATGGGAACGATGACTGAAGCACTGACTTCCATCCTTCTCTACCCCTGCTCCATCACTGGTCTTCTAGGCCAGCCATGACTCATTGTCAAGAATACTTATTGAGATCTTATTAGACCCATATCCTCCCTGCCAGGATTCTATTCCCCAAATCCCTTACCTGGGAGGGATTTGGAGCCTGGTTTGGGGGTCAGTCCCCGAGCTTCAATCACTTCCACCTCCAGCTGGCCGCTCCGATCCATTATGGCGATGTGCACATCTCCTGCAAGGGAAAAGAAGGTGAATCCAAGCAAAGCCAGACCAGGGCAAGCCAGCCAGCTGCTGTGCAGAACACCCATGGATGCTGCATCATCACTGGTGAGGGAACAAGATGGAGCCAACCACATGTGCCAGAACAGCTCTTGGGAGACCTCTTTACCTGGCCTGAGAAATATTCTGATAGGTCCCTTGGGGTGGGGTGGGGGTATGACCCTTAAGAGGCACGATTAGGTAACCACAAATGGCAACCAAACTCCCATCTAAGTCTGGCTAACTGGGAGGCTTCTGTTTTACTGAACAGAATAGCACGTCTGGGGAAGAACTTCCTGTGTCAGAAGGAAGGACAAGAAAGGTTGTGGGCTCAGTGGCTCTTCTTAACCTTCCTCTACATATATGTTGAAGAAATATTGAAAGGCTATCAGGGTAAAGAGATGCTAAGCTACAAGACTGCACAGGACACGAGGTACTTTGTGACATCAAGGGCCTTCCCTCCCTCCACCAACTAACTGCTGGTGGAGGGAGGGAAGGCCAGCAGGCTTCCTGGGTGCATGAGGAGTTACCTGCTTCCACAAGATGGATTATCCACCTGGGGCAAGATCTGTGCATCATATAGTTACCTGAGTTCTAGGAACTCTTAGCTCTGTTCAATGTGGCCTGGCAAAATTGGGAATTATGTGGTAGCCACTTAGATCAAAGTGAAGTTCTTTAAGGGCTACAGAATCATAAGACTGATCCAGAAAAATTAAATGGGCCAGACTTTGGGTTCAGCCACCCATTTTAGATTCTCTAAACCATCATGAAATTGTTTGTAGCATACTGGGAAAGATGGGGATTTACTAGGGGTGGGGAAAGGGGAGAATCTCCGGAATTTATCTTTCCAGCTCACTAACAAGGTGAGCAAATGCAAAGCCAGATTTAGACACCAGAGGGCACCACACACAAACGTTCTAGGCTGCTACAGCGTGTTAGCCTTGCAGAAGTGGCTGGCTCCGCTCATTGCTGCCCAGCCCGTGGTTGGGTCTAGGACTGGGATAAAACAAGCTCCCCAGGTCCTTAAGAGACTGAAATCCAGGGCTGGGAATGAGGCAAATCCAATCCAAGGGCCGGATGAGCGTTGACCCTCTCCCTCTGAAGGTGCTGTGGGCCCCTCTGCCAGCAGACAATGGGCACTTTTGAGGTCAGTGCAGCGGAAAGAATCCTGCCTGGAGTGGGACCCCAGCTCCATGGAAAGATTCACAGCAGGGCATTGTCTGTGCTCTGTTTTCTCATTTGCTGTGAGTGTCAAAGGTCGAACACATTCAGATTAGGGCTAAGTGGGGATGTCTGGGTCTGGCGCTGTCAGGTCAGACTGAGGGGAGGAGGCATCTCTGGGGAAGCAACCTGGGGAGGAGCTGCTTGAAGCCAGAACAGCCAATAACTAAAGGAAGGTGTGAGGGAGGGTCATTGTGCGACCTGGAGAAAGGAGCAGCTAAGAGAACCAAGTGTAGATCTCAGGAAGTACAGTCATCCTCAGTATCCACGGGGGACTGGTTACATGACTCACCTCTCCACTATATACACACGAATACCAAAATCCATGGATGCTCATGTCCCTTGTATTAATGGCACAGTATTTGCATATTTGCATATAACCCATGCACGTCCTCCTATATCCTTTTTTTGAGACTGGGTCTTGCTATGTTGCCCAGCCTAGCCTCAAACCTCTGGGCTCTAGCAATTCTCCTGCATTAGCCTCCTGATTAGCTGTGACTACAGGTGTGAGCCACTGCACCTGACAACTCCTGTGTCCTTTAAATCATCTCTAGGTTGCAGAACAACATTTTGGTAAATGATGTATCACATACATGATGGTGATCCCAAAAGATTACAATGGAGCATGTTTAGAAGCCTGATGTGTGACTCTTGATAATTGGCATCGCAGATCAGGTAGGGGAAGTGACTGATATTTAGTAGTGATGCTGGGACATTTGGGTTTCTAGATAAAACACAAATAAAAAAATACATACCATCTAGGTTTGTGTAAGTACACTCTCTCTGACAACAACGACAAAATCACATAACGTACTCGTTTTTCATAATGTATTGCCACCCTTATGCGATGCAAGTCTATACTTATATATAGTATAACGCCTACAAATCACTTCATTTGTGTGGATTCGAGGTAGTGCTTGGCATGCAACAAATTCAAGTTTTGCATTTTGGAAATTTGTGGGATAATCTTCCCCTGGATGTCTCCAACCCAAGGTTGGTTGGGTCCATGAATGAGGAACCCATGGATATGGAGGACTGCACTTCCTAGCTGCAGGGAAGAGAAATGAGGCAATTACTAAAAGGATTGTACTAGTAGGAATAACAAGCCAAACAAGGAGTTCCTAAGGAGTAAATTAAAGTACTTCGGTAAAGCATCTAATAGGAGCCCAATAAAGCGTTGTTAGATTGAAGAACTAATGTGGGTGTTATTATTCCCATTTTATAGATGAGGAAACTGAGGCCCGAAGAGAAGTGACTTGCTTGAGGTTACACAGAGAAAAGTGGTAACAGAATAAACTATGACAGCCAGTGCTGTGATTATTTTTGTTCTGCATTTTGTGCCCAGCCCTTAGCACTGCCAGGCACTCAGTAGGCGGTGGGAAAGTGGGTGAGTGTGTGGTAAAGGGAGGGACGAGTGCACTGTGAGAGCTGCTGCAAGGCACAGGCAGGGCGATGCTGGGACCCTTGTTTCCCTTGATGAGGGAGAGATGGATGAGTGTGCCACTGACTCCTCCTCGCTGGCACAAAAGCCTGAGTGAGGACTGGTTTTTGCTGCTTGCACCATGTCACGCAGGGACCCCATTGCCCCACTCGCCTTGCCCTCGAGAAGACTCACCCATGGGCGGCGTTGCTAGTGTCTGTCGACCCACAATCTGGGCTGGTCCTAGCCCATCTAGGAAATCGCTGAACTGGCTTTCAGCCCCCAGCCGGGTGGTGGGGAAGATGAACCTGCAGGAGGAGGCAGAGGGGCAAGTGAGGGCAGGTGTCAGGCAGCCTTGGGCTGGGGGTGTGGCTGATGAGCCACTGGGCTCTGCCCCTGGGGCACTGGGCGCTTCCCTCTGTGCCTCAACTCCCCTTCTTTACAGTGTGGGTACACTACTCTGGCTGGGGGCAAACAGAACTGTTCATTTCTGCACACTAACAAAAAATAATTTTATGTCACTCGAGAAAAGTGACTAACAATAGCTTAATGGTGATATTTAATCCTCTGGCCTCAGGGATTTCTTTTTTCTTTTCTTGGTTTTTTTTTTTTTTTTTTTTGAGACAGAGTCTCACTTTGTTGCCCTGGGTAGAAAGTTGTGGTGTCATAGCTCACAGCAACCTCAAACTCTTGGGCTCAATCAATCCTCTTGCCTCAGCCTCCCTTTGTAGCTGGGACTACAGGCACCTGCCACAATGCCCAGCTATTTTTAGAGATGGGCTTTCACTCCTTCTAAGGCTGGTCTGGAATTCCTGAGCTCAAGCTCACCTGCCTCAGTCTCCTTGAGTGCTAGGATTATAGGCGTGAGTCACTGCACCCAGCACCCCAGGGTTTTCTGAAGTGACTCTTACAACGCAGGGCTTGCTGCACACCTGTGTCCTCCTCAGCAGGGATGTCAATGCCAAGAACCTAGGTCAGGAATTTCAATGCCTGGAATAAGTTCTAAGGACTGAAGTTTGAGTTGACTGTAAGTTTGAAACTCAAGTCAAACTCACGAGGTGAGGCTCCAAACAGCAGCTGAGACCAAAATAACACTATTACAGGGCTGAGATGAATGGCAAATGATGGCGGGGGGGGGGGGGAGGGCTTGGAAATAGTAACAAAAACTGACAGTGACTGAATGCTGGCCAGGTGCCAACAGTGCACTAAATGTTCCATCTGCATTATATCTCTTAATCCTTACAACCACCACTCTGTGTGGTAGGAGCTATTATCCAATTTTACAGATGAAAACGCAGAGGCTCCAAGAGGTAAGAGACTGATCTTCCCAACAGAACAGAGATGATGCCCAATTCACAGGGTTATGATGATTAGGGTAGATGGTGCATGAAAAATTCCAGACCAGCAGAAACCACTAATTGGTAGTTATTACCGATGCTGTTCTAGGATCAAGAAGAAAGTGCTACTTTTTCACATCCCCAAGCTTAGATGTACCGGGTGTGGTCAGCAGAGAAAAGACAGATGAGGGAGGGTTGGCCCAGGTCTGCTCCAGAGGCTATAAGGGAACACAGAAAAGTTCTAAGATCTCCTAGAACAACCCAAGCTCCTGGCTAGAGAGATAAAAGGCTGCCCAAGAAAGAATTCTCTTCTGGACAGTTTGGCCGTGAGTTCCTCCGGGCCAGTGACAGACAGGGAGGGAAGAGGAGGCTGTGTATACCCCTCAGAGAGCCTGTATCTCCTCACTCACCAGCAAGGGGCTTCAAGGCTCACCCACTTTTACTGGCCACAGTCAATATCACATTCTTAGGACAATGGGATCTGAGGAGGTTAAGTAAAGAAACTTAAGGAGAGTCTAATTTTAGGAGTTTGGTAAACAGAGTGTAGAGATCATCAACAAAGGTTACAGAGTCAAATGGCCTCAAGTCCAACGCCAACTCCATCACCACCAAATAGCTGACCTTGGGGGAGGTACTTCACCCTCCTCCCATCCGGAGGCTTCTCCACTTGCAAAGTGGAGATATGGCAGTACCCGAATCCCAGTGGCCATTGCTCCTGGTCTGATCACAGCCAGTAGACCCCAGCATAAGGATCATTGATCTGAGGTATCCAGTGGAGCTCTCCACGTGGTGAGATGTAATAAATGCCAGTCAGTACTGGCATTCATGGAACCAGGTACAGTAGACAAATGATCCCTGAATCTTAAGTGAAGGAGCCACAGAATCCTGAGTCTGGAAATCACTGGGGCCTTGAAGTAGAAGCAAAAGATCTTAGTTACACAACTATAGTTTTATAGATTTAGAAGAGATCTGGGAGAAAGTTTTAACCCAGAGACTTCCAATTTTTTTTTTTTTTTGAGACAGAGTCTCACCATGTTGCCTTCAGCAGAGTGTCATGGTGTCACAGCTCACAGCTACCTCAAGCTCCTGGGCTTAAGCGATTCTCTTGCCTCAGCCTCCCAAGTAGCTGGGACTACAGGCACCCGCCACAATGTCCGACTATTTTTTTTTTTTTGGTAGTTGTTATTGTTGTTTGGCAGGCATGGGCTGGGTTCGAACCCACCAGCCCCAGTGTATATGGCTGGCACTCTAGCCACTGAGCTATAGGTGCCAAACTGACTTTCAAATTTTTTTTTTTTTTTAAGAGACAGAATCTCACTTTATTGCCTTTGGTAGAGTGCCGAGGCATCACACAGCTCACAGCAACCTCCAACTCCTGGGCTTAGGCGATTCTCTTGCCTCAGCCTCCTTAGTAGCTGGGACTATAGGTGTCCACCACAACACCTGGCTATTTTTTTTGTTGCAGTTTGGCTGGGGCCGGGTTTGAACCCACCACCCTCAGGATATGGGACTGGCGCCCTACTCACTGTGTCACAGGCACCGCCCTGACTTTCAAATTTTTGACTGCAACCCACAAGAAAAAAGATTTAACATCATGACTAGGCCTTCAAGTGTGTATCTATGTTTAAAAAATTGAAACAAAGATCACAAGGCAATTTGTCCTTACTTCGTAGGATATACCTGAGTTTTCTTTTCTAATGCTGGTTTTGACCCACTAAACCGATTTTACTTCCTGCCTATGAGTCACCTTCCACAGTTTCTAAAACACTGATTTAGTCCAAACTCTTTCCCTAAGCACCAAGCAAGGCTCCTTGTGAGAACTCTACTCATCTAAGCCACAACGAGGGTTTTAGATTTAAAAGGAATTTAGGATCACACTCTCCTCCGAAGCAGGGCAGTACGTAGGTGGTGGGAGGTAGGAGGCAGGGTCCCTTCCTGAAACATACAGGGGAATTAACTGTTCTGGGTCTCTGGGGTATTCTCACAGGGGTGACAGAAGGCCTGGGGCCCAGACACTGACTGTCTAGGGGATGGAGATGGAGGGAGACAGAGACTGAAAGAACTCAGACATCTCAGCTGGAAACCAAACGGGAAGACTTTCCCGCCCTGCCCGGGCTGCACGCACGTGCCGTCAGAGCTGTTGCTGTTGGTGCTCCCGTCGGTGGACTCCCGGCTGCCCTGGCGCGTGACCCGACTCCGCATCTCCACAGCGATGCCGGTCTCCGTGCTCCGCCGGATGTTGCTGCGCAGCTTCTTGGTGGCCCCCTCTGCACCCCCTCGCCCCAAGCACAAAGAGGGAACAAGGTCAGATGACAGATGAGCCTTCTCCATGAGCCCTGCCAAAGGCCTCTGATGGGCACATGGCTGAGCTGACCTCAGAGCTGGACTGCAGCCTGACACCTGGCCCTGCTCAGGGCAGTGTCACGAAGCAGACCAAAACGGTGGCTGGAGGCAGAGTGAGGACAGTGGCACTGGGATCTCACCCTCATCCTTGCCAGGCTCCCTGATATCCACCGTCCCACCTTATTTCTGCTCTTGCCCCAAAGCTCAAGTGTTCCTCGTCCCTCTCTCTTCTGGCAAGTTTGTCTCTGGGATTCCCAGCTGACTTTCCCTCTCTCTGGCAGCCTCATGGACCCTCTCACACCCAGAGGCCACACCTCACCTCTCTAATATCTTCAGGGGCCCTATAAACTGCCTGTGTGAAGCCTGGACACTCTCAAACAAACCTACCTTCTCAAGGTGGGGCTGAATATGGACAGGGATTGAGCGGAGCGGGAGAGGCCAGCAGAGAAGCAAGACCGAGAGAGGGATGCTCGGCTGACCCCCACTGACCCTGGCTTTGAGAGAAAGGTCTGCGGAGGAACACCCGCCTCTGTGAGGTCTGTGAGAGTCCCCACCCGCCCTGTCTCCTCCTCGGAGGCTCTCCCCCCATCTTCCAGCCCCTCCCCAGCCTTGTCGGGAACATGGGGCACTTTCTCTTTCCCTGAAGCGCGCCATCCTGCCTGGGTTTCCATGGCAACTCCTCAGCATTGCAGTGTGGTCCCTCTAGATGCTCTCTCCTCCTGGGGGCGGAGGCTTGGGGAGGAAGAGGTTGAGGATTTACAGGGACTTCCCCAATGAAGCTTAGCTGCCGGGTGCTCGGATAGGGGCCATACCAAAGGAGCCATTTGCTGTTGCTGGTTAGAGACCAAGCAGATGAAGAGTGGAGCTGCCTGTGGGGACCGGGAGAGGCCAGGGGTGGGACGGGCAGCACAGACCCTGAAAGTAGGGCAGAGTGGGAAGCTGATTACCCCAGCTGTCTTCTTTCCCACCACATCCAAAAGTGAGTCAGGGGGGCTGTTTGAGACCCCAGCCCGGGAAGAAGAGGGTTTTATTACTGCTGCTTTGGCCTTCCTTCTAGGAAGTCCCCAGGGGGAGGGCAGACTGAGAGGGCCAGCGTCACCAGTGGATGGGATGGTTGGGGGTGAGGAGGAATGTCTTCTCTGGAGTTTTCCCAGTTTCTGGGATACTGGAATATGCTAGCACATCCAGAAGTCAACGTGACTCCCAGTATGTCTGTCCGTCTGTCTCACACACGTACACAGTCACATCAGCTCATACGTATTTCTTTCACACAGACAGGCAAAGTAGACATACACAGGTGTCAAAAATCACATCTATGAACATGGTAATCTAATTTCTAAGATCATGTGTATGTTTGTACAACAGTCACACTGTCACAAATGGTCCTAGCAGGTCTTAGTCGCATGGACACGTGACATGCTCCAGTGCACACATTCGGGCCAGGCACATGTGATCTTCACACCACGAGCCCTGGAGTTCAACCCATCATGCGAACCCATAAATGGTGTGTGACCCACCACACACACAGAGGCTGGGGTGACAATGGTGGGTGTGGGGGGACTTTCCCTGTCCTTGGCTCCTAACTGCCATGTCCTGCCTAACACAGAACACAGATGGGCTGTGGGCACTGCAAGTCACCCCCCTCAGATCTCCACTCCCAACACATATCCTCAGCCAGAGCCTCACCACTTCTCAACCCCAACCATTCTCTTTTAGAGCTTCCAGAAGCTTTGACCCATTTGGGACCAAATTTGCCTTCTTAGATTAGATAGCAAAGATACCTTAAGATAAAATTTTCCCGACCCCATGTAAGCTGCTGAGTGGGAGAGTCACTCTCACCCCCACCCCTGCCATTTCACAGATGGGGAGCTTGGAGTCCAGGCACCCAGACAGCTGGGACTTGACCCCAGGCTTACAGACTCCCAGGCTACCGCCACGCTACTTCTCACTCCCCACCCAGTCCCCCACATATTTGAGGTGTGATTCAGCAGAGTAAGTTCCATGTCTTCAGGGGGAAGGGAAAGGTCCTGCAGTCTCAGAGAAAATCCCTCTAATGGCTTCAAATATGTCTAGCATCAACCCCTATTGGTCTGGGGAATAACTTTATGTAGCCTGTCTCTCTGAAGAATAAGACCCAGTTGCTTGCAATAATTCTGAGGACCCCAGAGACTGAAAGACTCTAAGAACCATCCCATCTGTCCCATACAGGGAGGGGCAGTCACAGCCTGCAGCAGCACTCCCCATGGCACCTTCTGGAATGTCCTGGAGCTATCTCCTCACCCGACCTGACCCAGGGCCCAGAAGGGAAGAGCTGCTGTCCCTGGTACTGAAAAGATGAGCTCTGTTTGGGCAGCGGCAGAGACAGCCCAGAATGGCCCTTAGTGGATGGACCCAGCCTAATGCCAGGCCAGAACCCACCTGTTTCCTAGGCCCCAAAGCTCTTACCTCACCCTCATCACTGGTCCCACAATTTAGAGAATGTTATCTAGAAGGAAGCTGGGAGAGAGCATTTTTAGCTCTATTTTATGGAACAGGAAACTGAGGCCCAGTGGGAAAGTGACTTTCCCAAGGTCCCATAGCAACTTATAGAACCAGGGCTGGCCCTCACCAGTGTCAGGGTGAGTTTTTTAAGTCTTCTCCAGGGAAACATGAGTAATCAATTAGAAGGGAGCAGGCAAGAAGCACAGGAACTAGAGAGGAAGTTGGTGCGACAGTCCAGGTTAGATAACAGGGACCCTAATACAGGGCAGAGGCTCTGAAACAAAGAAGGAAGAGCAGGGACCTAGCCAATTCAGGGTACAGATAAACTAGGAGGAAGGAGGTCCTTGGGAAGGGCAAACCAGAGCCCCAAAAGCTGGGCCCAGAAGATTTCCTCCGTACTTCACACAGCCCAGCTCTGCAGAGCACTGCCAGCTCCTGCGGGGAGGAAGGGATATCCTTCTAGGGTCCTTCCCAGAACGCCTTTAAGGGCCAGTGGCCATGATGAGTCCACCCTATATATCCCTTTGGCACAAGACTAGCCCACCCAAGAGGGGGCTCCAAGTTGGACACTGGCATCCTCAAGGTCTGGGAGAGAAAAATAAAAACAGGGAGAAGGAATTATGGTTGGAGAGGAGTGTGCTACAGGGAAGGGGAGGGGGTGTACAGACAGAGAACTCACTCCATTCTGGCTCTCCTGTGTGTCCGTGGGTAATAGTAACAGCATCGACACTTCACTGACTTTCTACTATGTGCCAAGCACGAGGCTGGTGCCTCTGCACACCCAGTCTTATTTAACCCTGGACAACTCTGCAAGGCATGTTTTATTGTCCTCATTCTGCAAACAAAGAGGCAGGCTCAGAGAGGTGAAGTCACTTGCCCGAGTCACCCAACCAGTAAATGACAGGGTGTGGCTCAAGACAGAACTTGAGGTCATTCTCCGGGAACATGCTTTTTCTCTGGGCTTTGGATGCTTTGTCAATAAAATGAGTACATTGGACTAGAGGATCTCAAGGGACCCTTCCTGCTCTGACATTTAGCAATTAGATGATTCACAGAGACCTTCAGTTAGAGGAGCATCTGGACAATTCCCCTGGCTCCCGGCACCAGGCCTTTGGCCATGCCCTTATGGACCGTAGAGACCAGGATCCAGAAGCCTGATAGTCATTCTTCTCTCGTCAAGGTGAAAAATCTTCTTTAGGTCTGCCCCAATCCCTGCCTGCTGACTAAAGTCATGGCAGATCACCAGAATGTCTCCTAATGACTTAAGCTCCTGCTTTGGCCTTGGAAGGCTGCCCTTCCAAATCACTTTGGGCACAAAGAAGGCTTTGGTGCTGAAGCTGAACTACATGGATTACTGGGCTTAATCTCTTAGAGCCATTTCTGGGGTCCAACACTTCCTCAATCTCCTAATCTTAATCCCTATCTCTGATCCCACCCTTGGTCCTATCCCAGCCCTCCCTGTCCGAACCCAACTCCAGGATCCCCAAGTGCCTGCCTCTCTGACTCCCAGCCTAAACTGCATGTTCACAGAGGCCACGCCCACCCTAAGACACTGGTGATGCCCACCCTAGGACACTGGTGACCTCTTCCCCATCTAGCCTTTCCTTGTGCCAGAAATGATATCACAACTAGACTGCTGGAAAAGACCAGCCTACATCCTCCTGTTGAGGGCTTTGTGAAGATCTATTTTAAGGCTTGGAGAAGTCCCCCACCCTCAGCCTCAACTGAGTCTTGATGAGCATTCTCCCTGGATCCCCCAGCGCCCCACCCCCTCACCACTCCATACAGCTGCCTGTTTGAAGGTTTCTAGGGAAGTTGTTACTCTGAACAAAATAAGCAGGAAGAGATTTTAAAACAAACCCAGCTGGTGTCTGGGTTGATGCCACAAAGTGAGGAGGTCTTGGTGGGGAGGGCTGGCTCCTCTGTGATGTGGGGTCTACGTGTGGCTATGTCACAGGTGGTTACCCACCCTCTGAACATAACTGGAATTCCCATGTCTGAGAAAGCATGCCACACTGATCAGGCTGTAGCCGTGAAGGAGTATGTGAATGTGGTTTTGTGAGATATGCCTGTATACATGTGATGTGTTTGTGACCTAGGGCTGTGTGCCTGTATTCAGAGGACGGTGTTTATCTGATTTGCATGACTGGTTTTATTTGTGATCATGTACAAAGCAAATGACTGTACTGTGCTTTCCTGAAAATTATGGGTGGCTTACCTGAGCGACTGAACCCTCTATTAATATGAAGGCACAAGCCACGTATTTCTACGTTTGTCTCTCTTGTGGCTTTGTAACTCCATTTGTGTGGCTATTTGTATTTAGGAGACTTGAGATTATAGGTGAGACTGAATTTTGTGGATGTGTGAGTCTGTAAAATTCTGGTGTCATTTAGCACAGTGCCAGGAACATAAGCCTGTTTCGTAAATAATTACTGACTAATGAATAAGTCCATGTGTGGAGGCAACAGAGTATAAAAGTTAAGAGGATGAACTGGGAAGCCCAACTGCTAGGGTTTGAATCCAGTCTCCACCATCTACGAGCTGTGTAGTTTGGGGCGACTGACTTTCCCTCTCATTCAGTACCTGCCTCAAAGATCTACACAAGGATTAGATGGGTCAATACATACTTGACCTAGAACAGCAGCTGGTCTACAGGAAATGCTATCATTGTGGGTCTGTGGGTGTGGAGTACAGACCCACAAGGACAGTCCCCGGGTGGTGCCGGCACCCCACCCCCAGCATCCCATGCCCTCTCACCAGGCTGAGGCAGCTGGAGTGTGCTTTTGCTCCACTGAGTCAGGCCCACGATGGCCACCATCTTGGCACCCAAGCTGCTGCGCCTCTTCTTGGCAGTGGAGGTCCCAGTCCCACCCCCAGCTGGCTGGGATCCGCAGATTTCACCGCTAATGCTGGAGCTCCGCACCACCACATTCCTGGAGGCCCCAGATGAGGCTGGACCTGGCTCCCCGTTAAACATGGTCCTGGGGGTGTCAGGACCTCAGGCAACTCTGAAGGCAGGTAGGAGACAAAAGGATTTCACATCAGACCTGGGAGATTCTACCACAGATACACCATTTCCTAGCTGTGTGATCCTGGATAAGTCATTCAGCCTGATGTTGTAAAGTTTAAATAAAACAAACAAATGCACAGTACATGCAGGAAGTTCGGCTCAATAAATAGGACTATCCTTATTTGCACAAGGCTGTGAATAACCTTGCAGGTGACCTGGTTTGGTGGTGAGGACCAAGGCTGTGGAATCAGATGGCCCAGGCTTAAATTCCAAAGGCCTCTCCACACTAGCTGTGTGACCTTGTGAACAAACATCTTAGAGTTTCAGTGAACACATCAGCAAAACAAGAAATAAAAGCACTCACCTCATAGGACTCTGGTAAGAATTAGATTAGATAGTGCATAAAGTGCCTAGAGCAGTGTCAGGCACGGAGTAAATATCTGGTAAGTACTAGTGAGTGTTATTTTCATGACATATAATAAGAACAGAGAGAACAAAACTGGCTAGCCTGTGCAGACTATGGTTGGGTCCTCTTGCATGAAAGGGGTGGTAAGAAAAGTACAAAAATCACCCTTCACTGCCCCACTGAGGGGCAGCCACTATAAAGCATTTTACCTGTTTTTATTTTATTCTTTATAGTCTCCTTCTTATGCATTTTTTTTTTTTTGGTAGAGATGGAGTCTCACTTTATCACCCTTGGTAGAATGCCGAGGCATCATATAGCTTACAGCAACCTCCATCTCCTGGGCTTAAGTGATTCTCTTGCCTCAGCCTCCCGAGTAGCTGGGACTACAGGCACCTGCCACAACACCCAGCTATTTTTTTGTTGCAGTTTGGCTGGGGCCGGGTTTGAACCTACCAACCTCAGTATATGGGGCCGGTGCCCTGCCCACTGAGCCACAGGCGCCGCTCCTTCCTATGCATTTTTAAAAATAATTGGGCTGGGCATGGCAGCTCATGCCTGTAGTCCTAGCGCTGTGGGAGGCCTAGGCAGGTGGATTGCCTGAGCTCAGAGGTTTGAGACCAGTGGGAGGCCTAGGCAGGTGGATTGCCTGAGCTCAGAAGTTCGAGACCAGCATGAGCCAGAGTGAGACCCTGTCTCTACAAAAAAAAAAAAAAGCCAAGCGTTGTGGCAAGCGCCTGTAGCCCCAGCTACTGGGGAGGCAAAAGGCAAGAAAATCACTAAAGGAAGAAAGAAAAAAAATTTTAAAAATTAAAAAACTTCAAACTAAGATGAGTGAAAGCCAGCTGAAACTGAAAGCAAAATTAAAAAAAAAATAATAAAAATACTTGAACTGATACTGCAAATACAATTTTATATCCTGATAGTTTTCATTTGACACATCATAAGCATTTCCCAACATCATTAACAGTTTGTATGGGTGTTTCAGCGCCACCGCAATATTGCATCACAACTGACTTAAATATCTCAGGACAGTTACTTCTGAGATCAGGCCCACGTTTCTCTTCCCCCTCCCTTTCCACTCTTTTAAATAAACACTGCAATAAATCCCTTTCTACACTGCTTTTGTCTGCTTATTTCCTTAGGGTCGATTCCCAGAAATGGAGTGACTGGGTCAGAGGGTGCAGATATTGCTGGCAGCTTCCCCAACATCCGTTCCCCCTTCCTGCTTCCTGACAGCATGCAGGTACCACCCACCCTTTGTTTTAGAGGCAGATTCTTATTAGTTTAAGGCAATTCGAGAATGTCATTCACCTTGGCAACTCTGATGTGTCCAAGGATAGGAAGATTTGGATTTTATGATTATGAGAGAGGTGGGAGGCCCTCTTCCTATCTTTGTCTCTCTCTCCTTCTGCCCCTTTCCCCCAAGGCCCCAACCCTAAGATGAAGCCAATGTTGCTGAAGGCAGCCTGGCACACAGACAGAAAGGCCCTCAGGCCATACCTGGTCTACCAGGTATGTGAGATAATGTATTTTTCATTGCTTAAGCAGTTTAGATCAGAGTTCTCTATTATACCCAAAATCATCCTACCTAATGCCAAAGGCATAAATGTTTTTATTGATTCTTAGAATATATTACCAAATTCCTTTACAAATGCGGACTTTCTGAGCTCAGAAGTTTGAGACCAGCCTGAATAAGAGCAATACCCTGTTTTTATTAAAAATAGAAAAACTAGCTGGGCATTGTGGCGGGCACCTGGAATTCCAGCTATTTGGGAGGCTAAGACAAGAGGCTCACCGGAACCCAGGAGTCTGAGGTTGCTGTGAGCTATGATAATGCCATGGCAGTCTACTCAGGGTGACAGAGTAAGACTCCGTCTTAAAAAAAAAAAAAAAGCCAGAAATTTACACTTCCTATTAGCTGCATTCAACAAATATTTGAGCCCCTAACATTCCCAGGCAGATGTTGAGTGCAGAGGATACAGCAGTGAGCTTGTCCAACTTGGTCCTGCCCTCCCAAAGCCTCCAGTCCAGGAGGGAGAGAGATGGTAAAAAACTAATTATATAACTAAATATTTAATGATGATTATGGTAAGTGCTGGGGGAGAGAAGGACAGAGGGCTCTGAGAATCACTCTGGGGAAGGGGAGGCGGCCGGCATCAATGGCTCTGCTTTGAACAGAGGCAGGATCTGCAGCCTCCATAACTGGGCTGCCAAGTTCATCGCTGCAGTCAGTCTCTTCTGCTTGGGCAGAATTCAGGAGAGCCAGCCTCCTCAACTTGCTGTGCACCCACACCTTCTCGGCTCTGTCCTGGCCTGCAGTGCTTTTCCTGTGCCAAAACCCTGAGGCAGTCCAACTTTTCAAAAATGCATAGAAAGAGGAGGGAGAACAGAGGTGGCAGAGGATTGGCACCACTCTGGTGGATAAGGAAGACAATCCCCAGACCACTGAGCTTGGTCACCTGGTCTCCTGGTCACCATGGCTCCTGCCTGCCTGGCGAAGTGGGGCTGACAGAGGGGATGAGTCAAAGCCTTGTTCTGCTTTCTTAGTGGCTGTCTGGGCCCTTCTCACTCACCCTGTGACGTGTGCAGAGTCTCAGATTGTATTTCTCATCTCCCATCAACCTTGTAGCTAATGGAAAGTCCCCCTGGACTTTGGCCTGTGACCATCTCTTCTCTTTAGTTTCCAATTCTAGTGCCAGTTGGTGTGGGTTTTTGGGGTATCTGCACCATCTTTTGGTAGAGGATGGAAGAGCACTTATCTGAGACTGTGGCTCTGCCCACAGGGTAAGTCTTTATAGTATTTCTGTAGTTGTCTCCATATTGCAGATAAGAAAACTGAGTCTCCGGCCGGGCGTGGTGGCTCACGCTTGTTATCCTAGCACCCTGGGAGGCTGAGGCGGGTGGATTGCCCTGAGCTCAGAGGTTCAAGACCAGCATGAGCCAGAGAGAGACCCCATCTCTACCAAAAATTGCCTGGTGTTCTGGCAGGTGCCTGTAATCCCAGCTACTTGGGAGGCTGAGGCTAGAGAATCACTTAAACCCAAGGACCCAGGGGTTGGTGGCAGTTGCTGTGAGCTATGATTCCACAGTACTCTACTGAGGGTCACAAAGTGAGACTCTGTCTCCATAAAAGAAAGAAAGAAAGAAAGAAAATGAAAGCAAAATTAAAAAAAAAAAAAACCAACTGAGTCTCAGAGAAGTAAAGTATTGACCCACCCTATGCAGCTAAGAAGTGGCAAGGCCTGGAAACAAGTCTCTTGTTTCCACAAAGAGACAGACTTGCGCAGCAGCCCTGCCCTGGGTCTCTGGGCTCTTTGAGAAAATTGAAAGCAAAGTATCTACTATGAGGACACCCACTCTGGCCCAGGTTCACACAGCTGGCCTGAGGATCTAAGCAGCAGCATAAACCCCAACCAGACCATAGCCGCAGAAGCAAGTGTTTACCTTACGTAGGCTCCAGAAAGCTTGAGAGCACCACCCCCAAGGGGTGAGAAGGGAAGGGGATAAGGGACAAAACTCCTGACCCTGCCAACCCAGGGGCTCATGTTTCCTCATGAATAATAAATGGAACTGACAAGCAGATGGTGTAGCATCCAGGACTCTGCACCATCCAGAGCTGTTTTCTCATCTTTAACTACCCAGGGATCACCCAGGGGACAGGGAGAAGTGATAAATGCTTGGGACAGGCCAGCCTGTCAGCCCCTCCCCAAGGGGACAGGAGGAGCCACACCCAAAGCACTGAACCCAAGGTCTTAGGGCCTGACCCTCTGGTCCAGCAGTCCTAGGCAGGGCACCCTGGGAAGGTTAGGAATCAGGACATGAGATTAAATGTGAACAGATTCCTGTGTGAACTTCTCTGGGCCTTGGCTTCCCCATCTGCATGTAAAACAAGGGGTTAGATTAGGCAATCTCTAAAAGGCCTTTTGACTGGGAGAACTGAGTCTATGAGTACATTTTGCAGTGGGGGGCTTGGAATTGGGGCTCTGGTTCCTTCTCTGGCAGCAAGCTTAGCTCAGGAAGGACATTCTAGAGATATGGGCCACTATAACAACTGATGTCCACTGCATAGCAACCCTGGAGCATCAGACCACACAGATGGGAGAGAGGAGGTGGTAGAGAGGGGGCAGACTGGTGAGGGACCAGCAGGACACAGAATATAGCATGGCACATTAAATGTTAGTGGTTCTGAATAATCGCTAAATGAACTACATCCTTTCCATGAAAGTCATTTCAATAATTCCCCTGCCTCTGAGCAGGACTGTCTCTTTCTCACCTCGGATTGTGGCACCTCAAAGAATGAATCCCCTTACAATCTCCATGGGTCACAGAGACTTCACTCTGAAGTTCTGTCTGCTGACTCCCAGGTACTACTAAGGCAGTAGAGAAAATCTGCTCTGATTTATCCTCCAGGGAGAAGGGCGACTACCCCCAACTCCTGTCAAAAGTCCATGTCAGGTCATGTCTTCCAAGCTCCCTAGGAATAAGCCTTGTGTTTTCTTTTCAGCCCTTTCTGTTTGGACTCTACCCTGAGGCCTCAGTACCCTAAGGGTTCTTCAAACCCTCTCCTGACTTCTGACAACAGCAGGTCTCAGGGCCCTGCCAGGCCACCCTGGATCTCTGGATCCCCTTAACCATACCATATGTTTAACTAGATAAAAAGTTGTTTTTTTTTTGTTTTGTTTTGTTTTTTACAGTTTTGGCCAGGGCTGGGTTTGAACCCACCACCTCCGGCATATGGCACTGGCGCCCTACCCCTTTGAGTCCCAGGTGCCGCCCGATAACAAGATTTTTTTGAGAGTCAGAGGCCATCCAAAAGCCCAAGATGAACCTATTCACCCACTCTTTCAATAGGAAAGACTAAGGAATCCATCACAGGGTGATGGACTGTTAGGCTAGAAGCGATTTCAAATAACTGAGGCTCCTACCACCCACCCTTCCCATTCTCCACCCACAGCAGACATCACTAATCTATCTCTTTCCCATAAAGATCAGACTGAACCTCAGAATCCCTCTCAGCACAGCTGATGAAAACCAGCTCATGAGCTACAACTGACTCGCCATCTGTATTCCAGCCTAAACCTTTTATTTTGCAGAGTAGGAAACTAAGGCCCATTCAAGAGACACACCAGCATCACAGAGAAAACTGGTAGCAAAAACAGTGGCTCATGCCTGTAATCCTAGCATTCTGGGAGGCTGAGGCAGGAGAACTGCTTGAGGTCAAGGGTTTGAGACCAGCCTGAGTAAGAGCCAGACCTATCTCTATTGAAAATAGAAAAAAAGTACCCAGACATGGTGTTGTGTGCCTGTCATACCAGCTACTCAGAAAGTTGAGGCAAGAGGATCACTAAGGCCAGGAGTTTGAGGTTTCAATGAGCTATGATGATGCCAATCCAGTCCACCTGGGTGGCAGAGTGAGACTGCCTTAAATAAAATAAAACAAACTAAAACCAGAGCTCCATGCAAGTCCTCTAGCTCCCAGGTTCCATATCACCTTTCACACACTCCCTCCCCACCTCTCACCTAGAAGAAAATGCAAACTCACCTGAATTGAAGAATCAGAGCTCAGCAGAGGGCCATGCCCCTCCCCACAGCACACCCCTAGGGCATTGGTACAAGGCTTCAGTCAACTTCTGCCAAGACAACAATTTTCAAAAAATGAGGTGAAGGCAATCAGGACAGGCTCCCAGCGGGAGGTGATATAATAAGAGGGTCTGGGAGGGAAATGGGGGCTGAGATGAAGGGATGGGGGAAGGGATGGGGAGACATCTGCCCTCAAGAGCTTCAAGCAGCTTGTGGAATGAAAAGATAGATTTTGGAAAGAGTCCATCTCTCTAATGTGATCTTGAGCTGTGTGACGTCGAGCAAATCACTTAAACTTTCTGATTCTATTTCTTTGGTTTTTGTTTTTGTTCTGAGACAGTGTCTCACTATGTCGCCCTCGGTAGAGTGCCGTAGTGTCACAGCTCACAGCAACCTCCAACTCTTGGGCTTAAACGATTCTCTTGCCTCAGTCTCCCAAGTAGCTGGGACTACAGGGACCCGCCCCAAGGCCCCTATTTTTTGTTGCAATTCTCATTGCTGTTTTAGCTGGCCAGAGCTGGATTCGAACCCTCCACCCTCTGTATATGGGGCTGGTGCCCTACTCACTGAGTCACAGGTGCCGCCCTCTGATTCTATCTCTTCCTTTGCAATACTGTCCAAACTCCTGGGTCTCCTGGTCTGCTTTTAAGTACATTAATGGCAAATTGCTGATGCCTCACAACTTTCAAAATTTTTAACATATGAAAGACCCATCCAGGACCAATTGCTCAGGAGCTCCAGACCGTATTCTTCCTCCATCCTTTCCCTAACGGGGTCTGTGACCCTCCCCAGACTCTGTGACGTGCCTAGCAGTTGGAGGAGGCCCATCTAGCCAGCCATGTGACCCTGAGCAAGTCATTCAGTTTCTCTAAAGCTCCATTTCCTTTTCTATAAAATGATTCTAATCACCACCTGCACCTGCCTGGCTCTCCAGGCCACACTGGGGATTGGATGAGACAAGGAGAAGCAGACAGCAAAGTGAGTAAAAACACTCACTCAGGAGGCCAACAGTCTCGGAGCCTAGATCTGCTGCACCTTAGCAACCCGCTGAGCCTACTGCTCCTCCTCGCTGAAGCGGGAGGACAATGTCTGCTTTAGAATTATTATTAATACATAAAATGCAAGGTGTCCCAAAAGTCACCCCGAAGCCACTATACAAAGGGAAAATGGGAATTTATAGCTCAATGCACCTTTACTTACAAAATATTCATTACAAAATTTTACAAAGAGGTGTCCAACATGTAAAGAATATTTTATAAAATTTTATAATAAATTATTTTGCAAGTAAAGGTGCATTTACCTACAAGTTCCCATTTTCCTTGTGTATGGTGACTTTAGAGACAACTATTGGGACACCTCCTATTACAAAACAAGGATTGGTACATGCTAAATGCTCAGTTGGGCAATTATTATTACTATTATTAATGGTGCCTTTGTAAATGATAAAGGATTGCCCAGGTGTTCATTCTTATTGGTCTGGAGTCCACACCAGGTGCAACCACTTCAGGGAACAGCCCAGAGAGTCAAATGGTCATCTCCCACTGAGCCCTGGGTACTTCAAGGTAAGTGTGGGATCAGGGTATCCCACACTTCTCAGTTGAGGTGGGAGGGGGCCCATGAACTGTGCCACCATCTTAAGCTCCTGACCTCTTGCTGGATGCTGTCTCTGACATTTGAGACCCCTGACCCAATCCTAACCCAGCTCCAGGACTGCCCACAGTACCACATGTCCCAATCTGTGCCCTTGTCAGAGGCCAGTGCCTGCACCTGGCAGTGAGGGAGGGGCATCCCCCTGGCTCAAGCCTTTCCTTTCCCCTGTCAGTGAGAGATGCAGGGGTGGCGACAGGGGTTCTATGTGGTGGGGGAGGGGAGCTTCAGCAAGGAGGCACACCCAGCTAGAGTAGGGGACACACTGTGGCAGCTCCTCTCCTGGTTGTGCAGACCTTTGTCTCTCTCAAACCAAGCTTGCACACACATGTACACACACACACACCAGGAGAGACACAGGCACAGAACTTCAAGTGTGAGATCCATACTATACAGACCCACACAGATGACACACTCTTAAAGACACAATCACATGTACACAGATATATGCACATACCCTCACCAAGACACTCATCCACACACAGAAACAAACATACAGATAGCCACACACATTCACAGACCTGATCTGTGTACACATCTGCACACACTCACACACACCCTGCCCTTGGCTGCAGCCCAGAGGTGTGGGAAGGAAGAGCCCCACGGCTTCCGGGGACAGGGAAGTAGAAAGTGTCTTACCCGGAGTGGTGGGCTCCCTTGGCTGAGGTGCACACACCAGCTCAGAGCAGGCACTGTGTGAGCTTGCACACACACACCCCAGCCCCCAGTTCACCCTCCTGGCCCCCATCCCTGCCAGACCGGACAAAGGAGCTCATGGGTGAGGTTTGTGGTGAGGAGATGAGAGGCTGGTAGGGAGCAGCTGCTGTCACCATGGCTACCAAGCTGACCCACTTCTCCTCCACCCAGCCCAGGCAAGGCCGCAACAGGCAGCATGGGCAGGGTGGGCCCTTTCCCAACACACGCAGCAAAGGAGTGGCTCTCTGAGGATGTGATAGGGGACCCGCTGAGTGCCAGAAGGTCTGAGCCCTGGTTAGAAAGTCAATACAGACCCCACACAACCCGTGAGGAGAGCAGGATGCTGAGGCATGGCCCCTGTAAGAGCCCCTGGCTTCCCTCAGCATAGGGAGGAGCCACATGGGCCCAGGATACATTTAAGTCACAGTCCTCATGGCAATGCAGGGGATGGGGAAACTCTGAGGACTCAGGATACCCAGGGCTGGGTGAGCCCTGTCTCCTGTTCAGAACAAGGTTCCCGAGGCAGGGTGGGGTTCCCTACCCCCCAACTAGAGGCTGCTGGGGGGACAGCCATTTCTCCTTCCCTGCACAGGGTTGCCAAGTGCCTTCACTCAGCCACAGGGTTTCTGAGAACATGGCCGTGTGTCTTCTTTCAGGACCCAGGATGTAGAGGAACAACACAGCCTTTAGAGAGCTCTGTCTTAGAAGAAGACATCTCATAGGAAAGCAGAATAAATCACACCCACTTGATACCCCGCCCTAGGCCCCCTTTCCTTCAGGATTAAGGAGAAGCCCCTTACCAAGGCCCACAAGCCCATGCGACAATGGAAGCAGAGACTGGAGTGATGCATCAACAAGCTAAGGGATGCCAAGGATGGCCACCTGTCACCAGAAGCTAGGGGAGAGGCATGGAACAGATTCTCCCCCATAGAGCTCCCCCATAGGGAGGAACCATCCCTGCCAACACCTGACTTCAGACTTTTAGCCTCCAGAATTGTGAGAGTGTAATTTTCTGTTGTTTTAAGGCCCTCAGTTTGTGGTACTTGGTGACACCAACCCTAGCAAATGAATGCACTGCTGCTCTTAGCTTGTTCAGTGACTGTCTCCCACACCCGCCCCCTGGCCGGGAGCTGCTTAAAAATAGGAACCTTGTTATCTTCTTCACCCTGAATCCTTAGCACCTGGCACAGGTCTGGCATAGTGTAGGGCTCTGTAAATATTTATAGAATGAATGAATGGCAATCTAATACATTAAAATAGCAGTACTTATAGCTGGATACTAGACTTGTTAGCCATTTTAATTGTCTTCATGTGACATATTGTGTTTCCTAAAATTAGTACTTTAGAAATTGTATTAATGTTGTAACAAAGAAAAAACAAAACTACATATTTTCATTTTAAAAATATACATTAAAATAACAGGTATTTCCACCAATGTGTGTTTTGTGAAGAGAGAAAAAGTTCTGCTATATGTTGATAACTGCTTTTTTTAATTGACTAATTGATTCTTCCTTGTGCCACTACAGTGCTTTCCAGGTTGGATTTACAGAGCTTATGCTCTGGGGCCTTGTGGGACATAAATTGTGGGTGAGAAATGTCCAGTCAGGGTACACATCCTTATCAGCCATTTCCACCATTCACCCTGTCCCATAGCTTGTGGGATCTGGCCAGATATGGCATCTGTCTGTCACCTGGCAGGGGCTGCCAAAGTTGGCATTTGAGAATGCCACCAGAACTAGCCAAAGGCCACAGCCAAACAGAAGCAAGGTCCTTCCCTTAAGGACTGCACTGTTCAGGGCTTCTCAAACTTAAATGGTGCAGACCCTTGGCCGGGAATGGTGGCTCACACCTATAATCCTAGCACTCTGGGAAGTTGAGGCAGGTGGACTGCTTGGCTCAGGAGTTTGAGACCAGCTTGAGAAAGAGTAAGACCCCCATCTCTAAAAATAGCCGGGTATTGTGGCGGGTGCCTGCAGTTCCAGCTACTCAGGGGGCTGAGGCGAGAGGATTGCTCAAACCCAAGAGATTGAAGTTACTATGAGCTATGATGCCATGGCAGTCTACCAAGGGCTACAGGTGAGACTCTTTCTTGAAAAGAAAAGAAAGAAGAAAAAGAAATGCAGGCTCTGACTCTGTGGGTCATAGGTAGAGCCTGAGATTCTGCATTTCTAACAAGGTGATGCCCATGCTGGTGGTCCGTGGATCACCCAAGGCACTGAGAGATAAATGTAAAATACTCTGGTTTGTTCTGCAGAAGGAGTGAACACTTCACAATGGGGGAGACCAGAGAAGGTGTCACATGGAAGTGCACTACAGAGCACCTCAAAAGATAGGCGGGCTTTGGAGAGGCAGACGTGGCTTTACAGGAAACGGGTGGAAACTACTGGGAAGATCCAGGGAGAAAGTATCATGTTCAGAGGCTGGTGAACAGGGCAGTGCACCTGGAGCAGGGGTAAGGAGAACTGGAAGAGAGGGCTGGAGATGCAGGCCGCGAGCAGCCAGTGAAGGGATCAGATGCTTGGCTTTCATCCTGTACAAGTGAAAGCTGACATGATTTAGATGTAATATTTTACAGAGCTCAATCTGACACTGACTTCAGAATCGGAAGAAAGTCTGACAGCAGGAAGAACAGCCAGGAGGCTGCTGAATCCAGGCAGGTAAGGAGGGCTGCACAGCTTCAGCTGGTGCAGGTGTGAAGAGGAAAGGGGTGGCCAGGAGTCACAGGAGGGTTGGGGACGACCTAGAGTTAGCGAAGGGACAAAGTAGGGGAGAGGGAAAAAATGGACTCCGAGGTGATATACAGGAAGGATGGGGGCCGAGAGGTGCCATCAGCAGAGCTTGAGGTCTGAGAGGAAAAACCTGGCTTAAGGAGAAGATGAATCCCCATTTTAGTTATGATGAGTCAGAGATAACACCATAGCTCCCACATGGAGGTGTCGGGCAGGTAAGCAGATCCCTAGAGCTTAGGAGAGGGGAGCAATATGAGTGGGCAGGATTTAGGTGTGCTCGCCAGAGGGGAAAATAGGGTGTGGAAAGGAAGAATGCCCCGGAGAGAGCAAGAGTAGCGGCTGAGAGGTAATGCCGTCAGTAGTTAGGAGGAGAAGGAAAATGGGATCCACTGAAGGAGGGAGAGGTGGTGGTTTAAAGTTGGAGGGGAACTCAGAGGAGATGTCACAAGCATACCAACCTGGCCAACCTGGAAGGACAGCCTGGAAGCTCTATAATACCCTCATATGGGGACCAAGGAGAGGCCTGCCCAGCCCAGGATGCAGACGGGAGGTGAGGTGAACACCTGCCATAGGGGACAGAGGAAGCCCAGTCCTGAAAAAGAGCACAGCTTGAATGAAAAGCAGAATTTGGGATAGAAGAGTAGGCTGGATCCCCTGGGGAGGGTCTGGGCTGCAATGGGAGCCCAAGGGCCCCAGGGCTTCCAAAGACTTATTCCAGCTCAGCCCTAGCACAGGAAGGGCAATCCCCACATATGCAAACACACACACTTGTACACCCACATGGCTAGAGCACACCCCCACACCAGAGCAGAGATGGTCAGGGAAAAGGCTTAGGATCAAAGCCTTACTGCAGGCTGTGCCTATAGCACTGTGGTTATGGTGCCAGCCACATGCACTGAGGCTGGCAGGTTTGAGCTCAGCCCTGGCCAGCTTAAGAACAATGACAACTACAACCAAAACATAGCCAGGCATTGTGGTGGGCACCTGTAGTCCCAGCTAGTTGGGAGGCTGAGGCAAGAGAATCGCTTAAGCCCAAGAGTTTGAGGTTGCTGTGAGCTGTGATGCCATGGCATTCTACCCAGGGTGACATAAACAAGAAAGAAAGAAAAAGAAAAGAAAGCCTTATTGCAAGTGAGCGCATAATTTATCATCCAATAGGGACCCTTCTGAGAGTGACCAAGGGACATGACTAACAGTCACACTAGGACCACAGATGAAAATTAGGACTACATTGGGCAAACCCAGCCATATGGTCTCCCTAGGTCTGAGAATATTGGATTCCAATAGGATACCCATTTGGTCCCGCCACTCCCACCTCCTAGATGGGGTAGGGGAACTGATAGGTGGCAGTAGGGACAGGCAAGCTCATCCTGAGAGGCAGAGGCCCAGCTAAGGGTGTTGGTGATCAGGGCACTCTCTCCCCTTCCCAGGCCCACCCTCTCCTGAGCATCACGCCCCTACTGGGGGAGACGCGGCAGCACCACGGACAGCGGTCGGCGCTCTCTCCCTGCCCGCCCCTCCCTCGCCTGGGCCCGCCGCGAGCCTAGATCAATATTTCATGCGGGGAAGGGGCTCGGGTTACCAACCCGCGCCAAGCCGGAAAGCGCCGTCCGCGCCCACCGCCCGCCCTGGGGACCCTCCTCAGGAACCCAGCACAGCCTCGGCTCCAGCGCAGACAGATACCCACCCCCAAACGCGCACTGCATTCCCGACACCCCCTCCATCCCTGACCCAATCGGGCGCAAAGACTTGCGTGCAGCCACACACCTCCACTCGGCCACTCAGACACGCCACAGAGTCAGACACACAGCTGTACAAAGATGATGACGTACACAAAACAACGGGCACACACCACACCCAGCACGCAAGCCACCTAGACAGGCGCTCAGAACCACTGCACACACGTACACAGAAACACACAGCATGTGCACCACACACACTCATGGCCTGGAGATGCCGTTACCACAGATTCACACACACATCACACACAGACACGAGACGCCCTGCCACACGCAAATTCACACACTACACAAAAACTGCCTTACAGAGAGCCTCAAGCATGAAGACATTCACCACGGACAAACATGCATATCACACAGACAAGATGCTCTCATAGACTCTCAGACATATCTGGGAACTACAGAGCTTCGTTCACCAGGGATACATACACACATCGTAAGCACACATACATACAAACTTAAATTCTCTCTCATACACACACAGACACGGTATGCCTTCACAGAGAGCCTCAAACATTCATCCTGGATATACAAGCACACGCCCCACACTCCATCAGGCCTCTTCACCCTCCTGGTGAGAGCTGCCCCCACTGTGAGCATGGGACCAGGGTGGGGGCAGACAGGACTTACCGCCCTTCCATCTGCCTTCTCTGCTTTGGCTTTGATCTTGGGCCCTGTGGATAAATCCACCGTTTCCTCAGAGGCCTCTCAGGTTCTGATTTGAGTCTCGAGAGACAGGCAGTCAGCACAAAGCAGTGGGTAAAGTGGGGAGCAGGGGAACGGAGACCTTTGAGACTCCAAAGCCTCCTGCCTCACTGTCCCCAGGCCCCAAGCTCTGAGGCATGAAGCTCCAGGGACAGCCTTACCCTTACCTGCAGCTCCCAAAGCCTCTCAGCTCCCTGGGACCCTAGGCCTGTAGGAAGGCCTGAGACCTGTTTTGTACATGGGAACCAGGAGAACTATGGAGTCTGCAGTTCCTGCCCCCATGAGGACGTCTCAAGTCCTGGCCTCATAGATGGGGGGCATCCTACCTCCATCCAGACACCCTCTCTTAATGTGAGCCCCTCTCAAGAAGGTTGTGACGACAGTGGCTCAAATTCTCCTATCTGCAGGATAATCATGGCAGGATTCTTCAAAAAGGAACCCAAGCCAAGGTTCAGGGTGAGCAGAGGGAAGCACAGAAAGACCCCAAATTTGTCACATAGGTGGTATGGACCTTCAAAACTATGTAGGCAAACCATGCATACCTTTGACATCCTTATAATACTTTCCAATTTTGCATTAACCAAATAACACTGCATGCCACTGAAACAATTTCTGCCAAATCTGTATACTCTGGTACTGCTACTCCTTGTTTTCTTTAAATTGACACTTTTAAGTTAAATGTGTTTTAAATAGAAATTTTGTGTTGCCAATATAAATGGAAAGTCAATATGTCCTTTAATAATTAGGAAATGACAACAAATACAGCAAATATGAAGCTACATTATTAAATTTCAGTTACATGGGGTTACTAGCCAATGTTCCATGCCTATTCTGAGATCTCCCCATTGGAAAGAGGACAGCAATTATTGGAAAACTGTCAAAGACACACTGGCAACTTCCCTCACACTTTCTCCCTGGGACAATCTTGGACTTGATAGAGTTGAAAGGGAACCAACTTTCTTACTATGTGCACTGACAGTCTAGGCAGTGGCAGGTCTATGAGTCACTGAAAGTCATCACCCACTCCACAAGCTAGGAAGATCTAGGCTTGGCCACCTCTTGCAGGAAGGAGCTTGGGCACAGTTTCCAGCCAGCACCCTATTGTCACCATCCAATCTGGTAATATTGTCACAATCCAATCTGGTAATAATCCTTTAGAAATTGCTCAATCCCTTCCTATTTATAAATTGTCATCACAGTCATCATCTAGGATGAGTCTCACAGCAGGAATTATCAGCTCCAGTTTTGAATGAGAAAAGTGGGGCTCAGAAAAGTTAAGAGACTTGTCTATGGTCACATAGCCACACCACGTACATCCACAAGTAGGAGACTTGACTCCCATCCAGATGCCTTTTCTAGTCTACCTGCATCCATCTGTCCCACAGTCGGGAGCCCTTGCTCTAGGCTGGCTCTGTGCTGGGCAGTAGGAAAAAAGAGAGGATGGTAACCTATTATCTGCCCATAAAACCCTCACCATTCCAATGGGCAAATAGGCAAGTGAGTAGCTGGGGTTAAGAGAGGTTAAGAGGACAGTATGGTAGCTCATGCCTGTAAATGTAGCATTCTGGGAGACTGAGGTGGGTAGACTGCCTGAGCAAAGTGAGACCCTGTCTCTACGAAAAATAGAAAAAAAGAAAAACTGGCCGGGAGTTGTAGCAGGTGCCTGTAGTCCCAGCTACTCAGGATGCTGAGGCAGGAGGATTGCTTGAGCCAATAATTTGAGATTACTATAAGCTATGATGCCATGTAACTCTACCCAGCGTGACTGAGTGAGATTTGGCCTCAAAAAAAAAAAAAAAAAGAGAGAGACAGAGACAGAGACAGAGAGGGAGAGAAAAGTTAAGAGCTTTAACTTTGGAGTCACAATGCTATGTGTCCCTAGCTTGTAACTGCTGTCTCTCTGAAGCTCAGTTTCCTTATCTCTAAAATGGGTGTGAGGATTAAATGAAATAACATATGAGCACAGTATATGGTACACAGTAAATGCTAAAAAATATTTTGAAGTATGAAGAACAAAATCAATATAGGTAAAGAATGACTGACTGGGGGAAGGTATGGCATGGTTCTCCACTGAGGAAAGGGAATGAGTTGGATTTTAGAGGACAAATACGATCTTGGTAGGAAAAACTGTTCTGACTGCTTTTGTCTTCCTCTTCTCTCTCCCTACTCCAAAGAAAGGTGAGAAAATTCAGGGTCTCATTTCCCTCTATCTCTTCTCAGGCCTCTGAATGACATTTGGCAGGTTCTTCAGAGCCTGCTCTGGGCACTGATGTCCCATGAAAAGACTCCACGTTAAGCCACAATGCCAGGTCTCTATTCGCCAGGTGCTGCCCTGGGGCTCGGGCCTAACTGACTGCACCCACCTAGGCACTTGAAGACCTCCACCAGATGTCTTTTAAAGTACTTGTGGCACTAACAAAGACACACACACCCCTCTTCTCTGAGGTGGGCACTGATTGCCATGTTCACATCTCTGACTTCATGAGCCTTTTGAGTAGGCTGCAGTTGATTGGACCAGGGCAAGCACTTAACCCACTCAGAGCCAATCAGATTCTCTCTCAGGACTTTGGGATTGGATCTGCCATGCCCCAAGTTCTATCTGAATGTTGCTAGAACTGAGGAACACAACACAGGAACTATAGGTAGCCTGGTGCCAAAAAAGCCAAGAAATCCAGTCAGTGGAGACAGAAAGGTAAAGATGGCCAGTCAAGTACAGGGAATGGGTGCTTCAAATTAGCCTTCCCAAAGCTAATGCTTTCCTTTCCCCTCCGTTCCCAGGAATCCCTTGTGTCCTCGTAATAAACCCTTCTTTATTACTGAAGCTGGTTTGAGTGGGTTTCTGTATATAAGCAAAGACCTAATTAAGACAAGAGAGAAGCTGGGAGCCGGAGGTACAAAGATGAACAATCCTGAAAAAAATAATCACTGAGCCTGCGTTGGAGGAGCCCAGTTTAGCAGGAGACAGCGAGTAAGAGAGGTAGACTCCGTACAGATGTGGCCAAGGGAGGGTGGGCTCCCTCTGTCCAGGGGCGGGAGGGCTACAGGCTTCAGAGCCAAGGTAGCCGCTGTGCTAACTTTGAAGAATTAAGGATGTTCCCCATGGAGACAAAGGAGGCGGTACAAGCAGAGGGACCAGCAAGATGCACAGGGACACAAAACAGCCGTGTTAGAGGAACTGCCAGCAGTTCAAAGAGTGGTAGGGAAGCAGCGGAGACGAGGCCGGACAAGCAGTTGGGCACAGATCATAAAGGGCTTTGACTATCATGATAAGATGCTAAGGCCTTTTCCTGTCAGCTATGGGGAGCTATTGAAGTATTTTAAGTAGCAGGGGATGACAGGGTCAGGTCTGTGTTTTAGAAAGATTGTTCTGGGGCTGTATGGCAAAAATACAGGGCTGGAGGCAGAGAGACCAGTTAGGGTGCCGCAGCAACAAACCATCTATGCCTTTTACTTACTAAGCAACCCCCTGTGTACCTACTATGTGCCAGCGAGAGGCAAAACAGAACTCATAGTCTGATGAGACAGAGAGATGATGAAAAGGCAGTTCAAGGGTGCTGCATGTCAGGAAGAAGGACAAGGTCCTATGGATGGGGGAGGAGTTTGTTTTCTGATTTTTAGGCTTCCCTGCGGAAATGACGTTCAAGCTGGTATCTATCTGGAGGATAAGTAGGAGTTAGCATGGCCCAGAGAGGGGGCGTGCTTTCCAGGATTGGGGACAACACATGCGAAAGTCCTGCAGCTGAGGAAAAGAGAGAATGGTGGAAGATGATACGGAAAGGTAGGCAAGGACCAGATCACGTGGGTCTTTCATTCCAAGAAGTCTTGGAAAGGTCTTAAGCGGGGAAATGACACAATCAAACATTTATCTAAAAAAGATTATTCTGGCTACAGTGTGAAAAATGAAATGAAGTAGGGCAAAAACAAATGTCAGGAAATCAGATAGGACAGTGTCACAGCAGGCCAGGTGAGTCAAGGAGGGCTTGGAGGGGGGCAGTGGGCAGCAAGAGAGCCCAAGGACTCAAGACATGGACTCAGGAGAGCTAACAGGAACCACTGAGGATTGGCAGTGGGATGTGGGGGTGAGGAAGAGGGAGGTGTCCAGGAGAACTTCCAGCTTTCCAGCTTGAGCAAGTGGGTGGATGATGGTACCAGAGATGAGCCGGGGACCCTGGAGACAGAGCAGGTACACGTTGGGAGTAGGGGACACGGGTTTAGACCTGAGGCTGATTGTCTGTGACACATCTAAATGTAGTCCAGGAAGCAGTCAGACCTACAGGTCTTGAGCTCAGAAAAGATAAAGTTAAGACAGTAAAATAGATTACCTAGAGGAGGGGGGAAGGGGAAGGAAGGCAGAATGCAGTGAGAAGATGCATCAGGCAGCTTTGAGGAGACATGGTAACAGCAGGACCTGGGGGCAGTGTGACCAGGGGCTCTGAGCTTGGAAAATCAGAACCATGACATCCAAAGGTTACCTTCTGGCTGGGCATGGTGGCTCACACCTGTAATTCTAGCACTCTGGGAGGCCAAGGCTGGTGGATTTCTTGAGCTCAGGGATTTGAGACTAGCCTGAGCAAAGCAAGACCCCCGTTTCTACTAAAAATAGAAAAATTTGCTGGGCATGGTGGCAGGAACCTGTAGGTCAAGTTACTCAGGAGGCTGAGGCAAGAGAATTGCTCAAGCCCAAGACTTTGAGGTTGTTGTGAGCTATGATGCCATGGTGTGGGGCAAAAGAGTGGGATTCTGCTTCACCAAAAAAAAAAAAAAAAAAAAAAAAACAAAGGTTACTTTCTCTCAGCTCTGGGAGGCATCTGGCATTGGCTCCCCTTCTCCTGTCCAAGCGTTACATGAACACATGCTCTCCTACCATACCTTCTTCCCCCGGGCAAACTCCAGCTCAGGTGGCTGAGCCTCCTAGATGGAGACTTCTCTGGTGCAGGCCCGTGCTCTGCTATTGGACAACTGGCTTTGAATCCCAGCTCTGCCACTTGAGAGCTATGTGACTTTGGCCAAATAACTTAACCTCAGTTTCCTCATCTATACAACAGAGATGATAACAGTACCTATATCCTAGGATTGTTTGAAGGTGAGCCTGTAAAGCAGGCTCTCAAACTATGGCCCTCGGGCCCCATGCAGCCACCTAGGACATTTATCCAGCCCTCTGGGTGTTTTTTGCCCCCGCTGCCTGTCCTGCTTAGCAGCTAACTTGTCCCAGGGCCCGCAGTCTGGCCCTCTAACAGTCTGAGGGACAGTGAACTGGCCCCCTGTTTAAAAAGTTTGAAGACCCCCTGCTATAAAGTGATTAGCAGAGAATGAGCACACAGTAAGCACTAAATAAATATAACTATTATTAACATCCCACCCACCTTGGGATAGTTAGTCATGCCCTCCACCTAAGCATCATCCACTTGGGAACAATTTTCAGGTCTGTGTCTCTCCCTGCCTCTTCCTACCCCTGCCCTATTTGGGGGGCTATATGCAGGGCACAGTGCTAAATGAAAATGCAGGACCCCTTGTTCAAAATGACTAAGAATTTTAAGATGATGACAGCAGAACATTAAACCAAGTGTGGGATCCTAGTTGCAGGGCCCTGTGTGACTGGCCCACCGCTGCCAACCCTGGGCCTAGCCTAGAGTAGGTGTCAGCTTCAATGCAACAGAGCAAAAATGCCAGCTGACATTGAGATAGGGCTTTATGACTTCCATCTAGAATTTCACTTTCTCCTTCCCACAGAGAGATAACATCAACTCCATGCTATAGTTAAGGACACATGAACTGCAGGGCTGGGATGTGAACACAGGCCAGCCCAATGCCAAAGCCCTGCCTCTCGCCCTCTGGCTCCCTAGGGAGATTGGGAGAACCTGGCCCCAAGGGCTGAGCTTCGTCAACAAGGCTGTGTGATGTAGCTCAGCCCAGAGAGAGGGAGCTGGAGGGACTGGGACTGGCCCCTTCCTCTAGGGGCAAGCCTCGTAAACAACTGGCTCCCAGTGGCCACATGAGGAAAGGTGTAGGAGAGGGCAAAGGGCCACTCTCAAGAAGGCTCTGCCACAGATTCCAGACTCTGGAAACTTGACCTTCCTCTGCTTAAACCCTCTAGGGGTTACCATGGGCCTCAAAATAAATTGCCAAGATCTTAGTACCCTGCTAGGTCCCGAGGTCTGGCCTGGATATCTCTGGGCTCTGCCCACCCTCGGCCCTCCCCCCACCATTACCAGGGCCTTAGACACACCATTCCACTCGCTCACCCCTTCATCTTTGCCTCCTAAACATCCTGGCATGCTTCATGCCTCAGCTAAGATGTCATCTTCTCCAAGCCCTGCCCAGACCCCAGAGGATAGGAGAGCACCTCCAATAATAGATCCCATCGTCTCCTTCAATCCCTCCTTTCAACATCTGTCTACAAATACATCATGTGTAATTACTTGCTCTGGATCACATCCCAACTAGAGTGTTGGCTCTACAAGGGCAAGACCCACCTGGCTCATAGAGCTTGGTACACCAGAGGCACCCAGTGGGCTGAAGGCATCATCCTGCAATAGAGGCAGAAGGCCAAGCATTCTTTCCCCTCTTCTCTCCTTTACTCTCTGACCCTTTTTCTTGTCCAGGCTTCCTGAGCTGAAGGTGTGAAGAGCTCAAACTTGCAAAGAGAAGGAAATCATCAAACAGTACACACCCTCCACCTGCTAGCATTGGCCTGGGTGCTATACATTCAGGCAGGAGTCAAGTGCTGAGGACTTAGCAGGGATGAGTCATTGTTCATTGATAACACTTAATCAATCCCCTAACCACCTTCCTGTATGGTGGAATGATACAGGTGTAAATTATTCCTATTTTCCAGAGGAGATTGAAGCTCAGGAGTTAAGGCCACCTGCCTAAAGCAGTAATAGATTAGAAGAGGACGATATAGGATTTGAACCCTGCTCTGTCTGATGCCCAAGTATCTTCTCTGCCCCAGACAGCACCGCTCCTGTGACTCACCATTTCCAGCCAGCTCACCTCCAGCCAGAGGGCAGTTGTGTCTAACTGGTTCACACACCCCAGCAGATAAAGCTCTCCTATTTTTTCAGCAATTTGTCAGAGACAGTCCTTCATCAGTGTGAAGCCAGTGTAGAAGTCACCCCTCCCCTGGGTCAACAAAATGCCAGTATAAGAGAAACACCCCCAGGTCAGCCAAATACTATGAGGGAGATGCCCCCATTGGGAATAAAATGCCAGTACCAGAGATATACCCTGCACCCCAAGTCAGCAGAATGCTAGTGGGAAAGACACTGCCACAGTCAGCAAAAGGCCAGTGTGAGAGACACTTTCCTACACCTCCCTCAGCATGGGCCCATGACATGGGATGGAGGTGTGAACAGAGAGAGTCCTCCAAGGTGATGCTCCCAGGGTGGGAGGAGGCAGAGGCTGCGGCTGGGGAGTGGGGCAGACTCAGGTGAGAGTTCTCACATGGCACTAATGAAATCAACCACCAGCCTACACCCCCCCCCAACTCCCCAGGGACCCTCCAGGCTCCAGCTGATGCAATGCCTACGCCAGATAATTGTTTTCTTCCCTCCTTAAAGGGCCAGCTGCTATTACAGCTGCAGACATCACCCAAACCCCTGAAAGACCCCATGGAGTTCAGCACCTGGGCAGGAAGAGGGGGAGCCCAGAGTGTAGCAGTTTCAGGCCTGGGCTCCACATAGTAAAATCCAATTAAAGACCAGAGACCAGAAGTGATGGTGAGCAAGGAGTGACACAGACCACATGCCCCAAGGGAAAGGGACTCGTCCCTGCTAGGTCTTCAGCACTTGACTCCTGCACATCTGCCCCAGCAAGTACTTGGCACAGGGGAGGTTTGTAAGTTCAGCAGTTATCTTCTGAGCTCTCCTGAGTGCCAGACGCGGTGCTAAGCAGCTCAAATCCACCATTTCATTTACTCCTTCCAGCAGACAGAGGAGGTAGGTTTGCTTTACTGAAAGGGGCTCAGGGCGGCGCCTGTGGCTCAATAGGCTGAGGCGCCAGCCACGTACACCTAAGGTGGCAGGTTCGAATCCCCAGCCCGGGCCCGCCAAACAACAATGATGGCTGCAACCAAAAAATGGCCAGGCGTTGTGGTGGGCGCCTGTGGTCCCAACTACTTGGGAGGCTGAGGCAGGAGACTCGCTTGAGCCCAGGAGTTGGAGGTTGCTATGAGCTCTGATGCCATGGCACTCTACCCAGGGGGATAGCTTGAGGTTCCGTCTCAAAAAAAATAAAATAAAATAAATAAATAAATAAATAAATAAATAAATACTTTCTCAGGGAGGACCTGAGGCTGCTAGCATTCATTTGCATGTGATTTTGTACAAATGTGGGGTGTCTTTTTTTTTTTTTATTAAATCATAGCTGTGTACATTAATACAGTCATGGGGTACAATGTGCTGTTTCTATATACAATTTGAAATATTTTCATCAAACTGGTTAACATAG